>JAQZBX010022776.1:0-31321 GCA_029593785.1 Cabassous unicinctus | reverse complement strand
AATATAGATTTGCCATGTGACCTGGCAATACCACTATTAGGAATATACCCAGAAGAATAGAGTGCACAGCCACAGACAGACATCTGCACACTGATGTTCATAGCGGTGTTATTCATGATTGCCAAAAGCTGGAAACAACCCAAGTGTTTATCAACCAATAAATGGATAAACACACTGTGGTGTCATCACACAATGGGATGTTATGCACCTGTAAGAAGAAATGAAGTTGTAAGGCATATGACAACACGGATGAACCTGGAGGACATTACATTGAGTGAAGCAAGCCAGACACAAAAGGGCAAATACTGTATGATTGTGCTACTATGAACTAAATATATTGAGTAATATCATAGAGTTAATAACTTGAATATAGGTCACCAGAAAACAGAAAGTTTAAAGATTGGATAGCTGAAGGTTAACTTGTGCAGAGTTGGTAAAAAGGATGTGTGTTAATCTTTGGAAATGATAGAAAAGGTGAAAGCCCAACATAATGTGTGTAACTAGCAGTACTATTATGTGGGTATGAAAGTGGTTTAAAGGGAAAGTCTAAGGTCATTTATATTACGAAAAGGAAAACTAAAAAAGGTAACATGGAACTGTAGAGCATAGTAAAACCGCATGTGAAATATGAATATGGGTAAAACTGCATATATAAGACCATTTTTCTTTGAAGCTGAACAAATGTATGTTAATACTACAAAATGTTAATATCAGACCAAAAAAACATTATGCTAAGTGAAAGAAACCAGACACAAAGTACTACATATTATAAGGTTCCATTTATATAAAATATAAATATAAATCAATTTATAAAGATGAAATTAGATTAGTGGTTATGTAGGGGTGGGGAAGAAATACTAAGGGATATGGAGGTTTTCTTTTTAGAGTAATGAAATTGTTTTAAAATTTTTTGTGGTGATGAATGCACAATATTGTGATTATACTAAAAGCCATTGGTTATACACTTTGGATAGGTTGTATGGTATGTGAATATATCTCAATAAAACTGCTTAATAAATAGTTGTGCAAGAATAGCCAGAAACAGCACAGCTATGTACAGCAGGGAAAACAGAGAGAGACTGAGAGGTGAAGAATTTTCTTGTTTATCTGTTTTTTTATTATTATTATCATTGAAATAGTGAAAATGCTGTAATAATGATTGAAGTGATAAATGCACAAGTATGTGATTATACCAAATACCATTCATTGTACACTTTGGATGAATTGAATGCTTTATTAATAAGTATCAATAAAATTGATTTGTTTTTTTTAAAAGAGAGAGAGAAGGCTACTTGAGGGAAGCTGGTCTCCACTACAAGAATAACGCCAATTCACGCAACCAATATGGAAGCAGCTAAGGTAATAGATACTCTGACTTCACTCTCCTCCTACCCTTTGATTTCCTGCCTTCAACTGGCTGAACCCAACGAGAATCCACAGGGCAAGAAAGCCCATTATAGCATCCACAGAAGTCAGCCTCCTGGGGTACAAGCAGCCTGGAGAGGGTTGTAGAGTGGATGTGGAAATACTAGTGAGGCCAATACTAGGGGACACTTTTTATGTCGCAGCCACAGGTATCCTCATGAATAGAACACCTAAGGGGACTTCTGAGTCTCTGAAAGAGTAATATCAAACAGTTAAAACCCATTCAACATATTTGAATTCCTGCTGAGTGACACAGATCTCCTTACGCTTTAGAGTGACAAAGAAATCTGAAAGATGGTACCTGCAGTGACTGAACTATTGGGGAGTGCTGCATATCACCCAAGGGGCAGGGGGGCTTCTCCAGGCTTGAGAAGCCCCCCTGAGAAGATAGAGGGTGGATCCTTTTTTATATGATCACTTTTTCTGCTGACAGGACCTGGTGATGCTCTGTGTTCCTATTTTCAAGAGTTGTGTAGAGAAGACACACAGTTAAACAAAAACATTAGCGATGGGAGTTTTAAAAGGTGGGCAAAAGAGCTAAGAGAATACAAATGAGGAAGCAATTAGCTAGGTTCAATACAGTGCTGTTTATAATTTACTGGATTACCTCTCCTTGAAAATTGGTAATCTATGAAAACTCAACATGGAAAAATCTGAGTTAGCAAGATTTTAACAATTCCCAGTCATTCTCTCTAAACTGAGAGTTGCTAAATGAGGCCCACTGGTAATTTGTTCCAAAGAAATTTGTTCCAAAGAACTTCCCTAATGGCTGTCCTGCAAAATTTCTAAATCAAAATAGAAAGAAACTTCTAGTATTCTAGAAGTCATCAAGATCAATTTACGGTTTATAAAAAACTAAGAATATTTATCGGCGCTGTACGACATCAAAACTCTCATTCCTTTAATAACTTTTTAAATTTATGTGACATTTGAATAGGGATTCCTAAATGATTTAATAGGGGTAAATGGCAATTTTATTGTCTATATAAAAGAATGCTTAATGCAGATGCTAAGGACACCTATGCACCTATATACGTGAATGTGAGCACATATACATGTGTTTACCATTACTAACTTAATACCACACCTTCTTATTCTCCTGCTCCAGGGGATGTGAAATGACTTCACTCCCTGGTACTTTTAGAAAGAATAAACTGAACAAACTCAGTTCACTCCGTGCTTCACGCTGTTGGTTCCAAACTTGCTCTTTGGAGCCGCCTCTGTGGAGTGAGATCTCCATCATCCAAATTTGCCCTTGAGTGTGCAGATAAGTCTGCTAAGGTTCAGCCTTAACAAACCCATTAACCAAGAGAACTAAAGCTCAACCCTCCATTCTTGCCTCTACCAGAATCAAGGTGATGATTTGGCTTCCACAACCTCTTCTTTGCTTTACTTCTCATCATTTTTCAGAATCTGAGGGAGCAACATTGTTTTACATTTATTGGGGTCCCTCCCAAAGGCCTGCACACATGCTTGGAGTTCTATGAAATACACATCAAATTATTAAAGTTGCTAAAATCATGGGTGCTTTCAAGGTGGCAAGACCTGTGGTTTTAAGTCTTAGACGTTAATGGGGAGGCATAGGAAATGAACCTTGATGGTTGGATAAAGCTTTAACCAGGAGCGTTAAACAGCTGTGTCCTGGGCAAGAGGCTTTAAGCCTTGGGCCATATAGTATCATGACCTTGGAGGATTTAGCTGAGATTGTTGGTACCCCGCTAGGGTCCATCTGGATCCATTGCACAGGGTCTGTATGCCTATTTCCCAGTTGGTATATACTGTGCTTCTAAAGGCTCATACCTGCGACTTCCTTCAAAGACCGGCACTCCTGTTACTGGAGCCGTATGACTCTTAAGAGCATGGAGCTGAAAATGCCTGGGAATTACATTCCCTGGGATAGCCCAAAGCCAATGGCTGAATAGTGTGGAAGGATGAAAGCTCAGCTCCCTTGCCTCAAAATGGGACAAATCCTGGGGTGGAGTTTACACTCCAGAGCTCCCTGTAGGAGCAAGCTGCGGTCTGTCTCTGCCTGAAACTGCCCACTGCTTTTCTTCTTCCCTTTTCCTTTCCTACCCTCCTGCTCCTCGGCCAGTCTCCTCTGGGAGCATTTCCTTAAAGAAATCACTAGTACAATCACCTCACCTCACAGTCAGCTTTGAGGAAACCCAAACTAAGACAGAGAAACCAGAGCTCTGTACCAAGTAACTGGGTAATTTCCCAGAGGCGGGAACTAAAGCAGCGGCTGGGCCCTCAGCAAAAGTGCTGAGGCCTCTGCAAAGGCATCGGGAGCCAAAGCAAGATGGGGATGGTACCAGGGACAGGTAGTGCTGGACACAGCTCTACCAAGGGAAGGTAGCTGCAAGCTTCAAGTTCCTGCTGCTGCAGGTTATTAAGGAGACACCACTGATCTTGGGCAGCCAAGATCGAGGCAAAGATTTTACTCTAAGGAAAAGAGCACTTACTGGCCTTTTAGGCTTTGGTGGGCAAAACAATTTTTATTTCTTCACTTGCCAGCATTTCTTCACTTGCCACAGAATTGTAGTATCAGTCCTCAGTACCCAGGGCTAAGTAACCAAGGCGCCTAGATGCCATCCTGGATTCTGGACCACGTAGAAAGTTGTGGAGGGACGAACACTGAATACATTAAGATTGTCCATGGGTTCAACAGTGGGAAACTCTCAAATGATTACTTGGAGACTTTAAAGTAGGATATTATAGGTGGGTGCATAGATAATATAAAGGACCTGAAGGAACATGTTGGTGAAGGTGATAGAATTCAAAAGGGTCTTAAGCAGAAGTATTGCCTTAGACAGCTCCAGAGCTTCAGTAGTGTCAACAGCACCTTCAGGTATCTGCCAAGAGAGAGTCTTCAGCTGGAACAATGAGAGGATAAGGGAGAAACTTTCCAGACACTGAGCCTGAGCATTTCCATTACAAGAGGCAGTAGAGCAGCTGCTGTGACATGGAACTGAAAAATGCTCAGTCATGTGAGAGGTGCTGTGTCAGAAGATAAAGCCCACAGTCAATTCAATTCTGGGCTGAGTAAAAAGAAAAAGAGCTAATATAGAGTGGCTGAAAAAGAAAAAAAAAAATATCTTAGATAAGACCTCATTACTAGGGTTGCCACTGTTGCAACTTTTCTATTAATTTTCTATTGCTATGTAACAAATTACCAAACTCGGTGTCTTAAAACAACACAAATTTATTATTTCACAGTTTCTGTGGATCAGGAGTTTGGCATATCTGGGTCCTCTGCTTGGAGTCTTCACCAGGCTGAAATCAAGGCGCTGGGACTGCAATCTTTCTAGGGTTAGGGTCCTCTTCCAAGCTCCCCATTATATTGCTGCCTGCCGGCTGCAGACCAGTCTCAGCTCCTGGAGGCTGCCCTTGGGCTCTTGCTATGTGGCCCCTATAGGCAGTTCATGACATGGATGTCTGCTCTGTTCTAGGCGACCAGGAGCACATCTCCTTAACTCCCGCTTCTGCAATCAGCTGGAGAAAACACTCTCTGTTAAAGGGCTCATCTGATTTGGTCAGGCCCACCCGAATACTCCTTCTTTTGCTATATAATGTAACACTACTACAGGAGTGATACCTCATCATATCCACAGGTACCAACCATCCTCACGTGGATTACACAAGGCATGCATACCAGGGTAGCAGGAATCCTGGGCGACTTCGTAGACTCCTGCCTGCCACATTTTGCAAAACAGCAACAATATCCATAATGTCATTTTCTGCATTAGGAAACAGTAAGCAGATGTGGATTTTTCCACCAGATATGCTAAGTGTATAGGGTCAAAACTAACCTCTTATTGAGAGATAGAGTTTCAATTCATGAAGGGGATTCTGCACGTGAAGATGGAAGCAAGATACTCTGTATCAGTCCTTCTTTGACTTAGAGCACTGGGCTTCTGGCAACATTGAATGCTTGGTTCTTCTCACATAATACTGCCTGGGATAACTACTCTAGAAATTAGAGACTGACATTTTTTTCCCTCAGATTATGCTGCAATGGAACAAATGCTGTGCAATAATCTTATGTGTCATATTAACCCTTTGACTCTTTTGAAAGCACAGCACCTCAGTGTCCTGGCCTCAATTTCTGAGGTCTTGAAAGAACACTCAGAGGGCAGTTGTTGAAGGAATATCAATTCTCTGAGGCAAAACTCAAAATAAATTGGAGGGGATGGATTTGGGGTTCTAATTTTACTTACAGAATTTGAATTTGTAACTGAAAAAATCAAGAAATTTCATTGTAGACTTGAACTTATTTGAAAGTGAACGTGTTTATTATTTAACTTCTAAGGGGATTTAATCTTTGCACTTCAATTTTTCCTTGGGAATCTGAAAATGGAGGGATAATCATATTTGAATTTGAGACATCTCTAATATAATAAAAACAGAATACAACAGAAAACATAGCACATAACACTTGCAATGATAAGTGCGATCAAGTGAAACTATAATTCATGAATTACATACATTTGTATGCTTCTACTGGATTCGATAGAAATATATAGTTTTACTAAGGGTTTCAGTAAAAATAGTTTGAATGCCATTTAATACACGTAAAGCATTTAACATGCTCTCCGATACGTAATGAGCACCACTGTATTTTAGACAGTGTTCCTGTCGGCCACAGCATCTGTAACAGTGGCTCTCCACCTGCGTTGGACACTGAATCATCCGGGGAGCTTTAGATTCCCTGAGGATGTCTGGCTTCCTTCCAACACCTAGATTCTAAAGTCATTGTCCTGGAATGCAGCCTAGATAGACAATTGGGCTTTCGAGAAGAAGGAGGCTAGCTTAGCGGTAAATACCTAAGATGTGGCTCCCAGTTCAGCCCTTCATTGGTTGGGTCATCCAGAACAAGCTACTTAACCTCTCACAACTTCAGTTCCCTCAAATGTAACATAGGAATCATTTTATCGCCTGCTTTCATTGAGTTATTATGAGGATTAAATGACATAATATATGTAAAGCACTTACTAAAGTGCCTGTGGCAAATGGTAGCTATTACTCAGACATACTAAAGAACTATAATGACAAGAAACACGGAATCATATATTGATTGATGTTTTTGTCAAAACACTCCTCTCATTTATTTACATAATGTACATTAGTAACCATCATTTTACACTAAGTAACTAGGAAACAAAATTTACAAACCTGGGGTCTCTTTGTTTTGCAAATAGTAATTTTGATTGACTTGTTAACAAGACTTTGTCACATTCTTCTTGTTCAACTACCAGTTACTCAAGTTCACCTGTGCTATTTCTGGTTTCACATTCTCTTTCAGCTTATTTATTCTCACCCGACCATCAGGGTATAATATTAAATGTTGCCTTAGTGGCTTCTGCGCCATATACTAACCACTGTTTTAATGGCCCCATAATCCTTCCACCTGGCCCTCTTACAACTCAAAAATATAAAGGCAAATAAGCCAATTTAAAAAGGAACAAAATATCTGAATAGACTTTTTTCTAAGGAAGCTATAAATATGCCCTATAATAAGCACATGAAAAGATATTCAACATCATTGATCATTAAGGAAATGGAAATCAAAACCACAATTGGATAACATTTCACATACACAAGGACGGCTGTAATTGTTTTTTAAAAAAGTGGAAATTAACAGGTGCTGGTAAGGATATGGAGAAATTGGAACCTTCATACCTTGCTGGTGAGAATGTAAAATGGTACAGCCACTTTGGTAAACAGACTGTGAGTCCCTTGAAAAGTTTAACATAGAATTACCATATGACCCAGCAATTCCACTCCTAGGTATACACCCAAGAAAACTGAAAATATATATTCATGTAAAAAGTTGTACACAAATGTTCATAGCAGCATTAATCATAATATCCAAAAACTGGAAACCACCCAATGTCTATCAACTGATGAATGGATAAACAAAATGTTGTGTATACATACAATGGGATATTATTCAGCCAAAAAAGGCATGAGGTACCGATACATGTTATGCTAAATCAGGGGTTCTTAACCTTTATTGTTGCATGGACCCCTCTACCAGTCAGATGAAAACCACAGACCCCTTCTCAGAATGTAGCGGCAGATAGTTTTATGACACTCAACTAGCCTTGGGTCTAATTACTGTAATTTCGAAGTATGGATGAACGTAAGCAATTTTCCAAGATATGCAACAACTGTAATGTGATATGAAATGAATACTACTGTAATTCACAGCATACATTCATAAGTGGAGGAAATGCTAGGTTTCAGTCAGAGGACAGAAAAAAACAAAGATAATAAGTTGATTTTTTTTTTCAATTCAAGCTCAAGGACCCCCTGAAATCTTTCCATGGACCCCTTGGGGGCTTGTGGACCCTGGTTAAGAACCCCTGTGCTAATTTAAAGAAACTGGTCAGAAAAGCAGCATATTGTATGATTCCACCTACGTGAATTGTCCAGAATCGGCAAATCCGATCAATGGTTGCCAGGGTCTGGGGGTAAAGGAAAATGGGGGTGATGAAAATCTTCTAAAATTAGATAGTGGTGATGGCTGCACAACCTTGTGCCTATATTTAAATCAACTGAATTATACAGTTTAAAATGGTGAATTGCATTGTATGTGAATTATATCTCAAGGGAATAAAACTGTTTAGACCATTTTCAATACGAAATCTAACTTTAAAAATTCCTGCTTTATGTTCTGTGTGACTAAACCACAAGGTTTGTTCTCTCAAAGTTAAAGATTTGCCCATGGAATTCATGTTGCTTTTCTCTAACGAGCTTCATATCTTCCCCCAATGTCTTTTCAATAATTCCATGAAACCAATCACTATTTGTATTCTGACATTATCAAACTGGGTGAACTTCAAGTTACATTTTGGAAAATCCTTGGAGGTTGTAGCTATCCCCAAGCATTTCTGGAAGGACCCTCATTACCTCCATGTACTTAGTCTTATCACTGAAAAAATGAAAAGTGCTGGCGAGAAACTGAAGAAGCACACGTGATGTCAGAGAGGAGAGTGCTCATTGTGAGGAAAAGGGAGATAAATGCTTTTCTCAGGAACATTTTCTATCCATTAATAAAAGTGAACAGATAATTTCTGAGATATTCAATTGTAATTCATTGCCCCTTCAGTCTCTTCTCAAAACACACACACATACACACACATACTACACACATTATGTTTCAAACTGTATGGCCAGGTCTTTTGTGATCTTTGATGCAGGGGTGGATATGTGGGAAAGACTTCAATTCTTGGCCTTTTTCCCACCTCAAACACATTCAATTTTCAGTGCCCCTGTCTTAAACCACTTGAAATCTTACTGGGAGCCTTATCAGCCCTCTGAATTACTATGGAAATGGCTACTAGTCCTGTCACATGATACCATGGAGTCCAGAAGCTCTACTTTTTCAGAGGCAAACCTGGGTGGGTAAACCTTCCCTAGAGTGGCATTCTGTTACCCAGTGTCTAACTTCCCTACGTCCAGCACAGATACTTCCCACCCAACCAAAACACCCCCTGGAAGATTCTGCCACCTAAGGAGGGTTGGCCACAGTTGCCTGCTCCTCCCACCGTCCTGGACCTCTGTCTCCTTCTAATCTTGAGAGGCTTTCTCCTCTCTCTGCACACATCACTCCCTTCCCTCCTCATCCATCTCCTCTTTTATCTCTTTCCTCCCTCAAATCCTCAGCCTCAAAATTTTCCTGGGAGAGAAGGCAGAGGAATATAAGACGTACATCACATGGACTCAGAACTCCATAAATGATCCTGCCATCCAGAACAAACACTGTTCTCTGATCTTAAGCATATCAAATAAACACCCGATGTGTTCGCCAATAAAGCAAAAGAAGGTGGATGGGCTAATTTCCATAGTCTCTTCCTTCTCACTTAAAAAAGAAAAATAAAATTCAATGTTATATATAATATGTCTAGCTAAAACAGAACAAAAATTCATTCCCAAAAGAGGACAAGAGTACACAAAGTCTCTTGCATAGAGAAAAAAAAAAAAATTCTTTGCCTAGCCACAAGCAACAATAAAACAATTTGATAAATCAATAAGATTTGAAATAACATTACTCTTTTATATGTAAGCCTGAAAAGAAGTTCTTATATATGGCTGAGATAAAAATCAGAACGATCATACTTTACTCCCTTAAAATGATGCTCTGAAATTACATCTATTATTTGGAAAGGTTTCCCTGTTTCTCACTCTATAATTTTAAATTTATACTAAATGAAAGAAAAAACCATATCCCCTGACTCACATGACTTTTTTTTCTATTTAGGGAAAAAGTATATCTACATACTTTTTATTTTCATAAGTACATGTTTTTAAAAGCACAAATTCAAATAAAATCTTAAATCCTACTTGTCTACTAGAAACACAAAGTGTTTACTTTCTGGAATAAAACTCCCATTTTTAAGTTTATTTTACTTTTCAGATTTGCCACCAAATCCTGTCAAATCTTAGTGACCGTCCTTAGCCTTCTAGGAGAAGCAGCAGTGAATTTGTAAGCAGAGCCTCCTTACTATACCTGAACAGAATGTAAACAAATAACTCTCTGGAGTTTACTGTGCCTGTGCCACATTCAAGAAGGAAAACAAAACAAACACCTCTCCCTGGAGAAAGATCCAGTTACTATACCCAGAACACAAAGTCAAGTCATCCCAACCCAAATTTAGGAGAAATGCGGGTCAGGAACCATGCCAAAGATGTTTTACATGAGTGGATAAACTAATATCAAATGAGTATCAAATGCCTCCACACACTATAAAAATGAAGAAAGATTTCACTAAAACAGATCATTAATCCAAGTGATATCAGCAGTTTCTTTCTTGGAAGTTGTGATGTCTAACTATTCAAACTTCACAAATGATTGCATTAAAATGTGTCTGTGCTTCATTCTTCAATTGGCTTCACGGCATTACTTATTCTATTATACGTTTTCAAGAGTGGGGAACAAAAAAGAATTGTAGTACGTGTATGTTACTGAAATGACCTCAAACTCAAATAGCATAGTTCTCTCTCATTTAACAGATACATATTTCATTTTTACTACCATGCAAGATCTCAAGTTATTCTAAATTATTCATGATCACTCCCTCCCAGTAACATCCATATGTTCTCAGTCACCCAAAAGAGAAAAGCCATTTCCATCCTTGATTAGTAGCATTTGCAACCTATCACCTTTCTTTAACATGAAAGAAGGATGAATATTTCCAAAAAATAATCATTAAAATATGGGCAAAATGTAAAGACATGGGTCACATACTAGGATTAATTTTAGCAGTAAGTTATATCCTGAACTAATGATGGATGTTACTGGCAGAAATCCATGATTAGATATTTTAATATTAATTATGTTACCAATATATCTGCAGTTGGTAGAGTCTTGAAAACTGCCTGACATAAGACAGGCCTTCTATACTTATTTGGTGAATGAACAAATGAATGTCTAACTAGTGGAAGTTTCATCTTAAATTTAAAAGAGATATATTCATTTAAACATTCCAGATTTTCATTGACGTGAAAGCCTGGTAAGTCCTTGTCACTTTGCAAATTAAACATTGACAACGTCAACTTCCTTGCTATCCAAAGTTGATGTTATTTATTAACTCCATATTAAAGAAAACCAGAATGATTTTTTTTTAAAAGAAAATACTTAAAATCTCCATTTTTGTTCAGCAAGTAATCAACAGAGATGGTATCGGAATTACCCTTAACCAGATTCTGGGTCTAAAGCGAGAAAGAAAAAATTGAAACCATAAAATTATTAGAGGAAGAAATATATACACGTTATTTAAAAGCAAGCAACTTAATACCAGATGCCATAGACCAGTGTGTCCATCGTTGGAAAAGAATGTCAAATTTTACAAGAAACACACATGCACACACACGTGCGCACACACAAACTTAAGGAGATGTTCATGCAATGCATCACTTTCATTGGTGAGTAAACGTGAACCCTGCTTCTGAGAAATACTGCCGAGTTACCTAGAGTCAAATGAAAGGACTTTCCTTGGGTACAGGGGAATTCACACATCTGTTGCCTACAAGCCGGTTCTGCAAGTTCATTTACAAGTACATTCATTAACCCTGAGAGTATTCCATCATGAAGTTAGGAATCATTGACAAATTATAGGTGGCTAAAGGCTATTTGGCATAAAAGGTCTCATGACTTATTGCATTTGCCATGTGTTCCAGAAATTTGATTTGGGGAAGGGGACAAATTCACAAGGTTTAGATCACTGGTTGCAAAAGGTTTAAAAGCTGTAACTAACTTCAATTTTAAAACACTGTTAATTTATCCCCTTCCCCAGCAGGGGTCAAAAGTGAACCTAGGTGTAATATGGGGCATTTTCAGGACATTGTCCTGCATGACACTGCAGTGACAGATACAGGCCATTGTATATTTTGTCATAACCTACAAAAATGTGCAGGACAGAGTGTTAACTACAATGTAAAGTGTAATCCATGGTTAGTAGCAATGCTTCAATGTGGGTTCATCAATTGTAACAAATGTACCACACTAATGAGGGATGTTGTTGATGTGGGAAAGTGTGGGAAGGGGAGGGAGTGAGGCATATGGGAATCCCTTAAATTTTTTATGTAACATTTATGTAGTCTAAAGCTTCTTTAAAAATAAAACAAATAATTTTTTAAAAATAAAAATTTAAAAAAGAGTGAAACTACATGTAACACTTAGACCCCATCTTCTGGCCTTCTACTCTGTCACTACGAGCAGGCCCCAATGCTGGTACTAAGAGTATCTGAAGTCTTCTATCTTCATCAAGTGAAGAGGCTCCAGAGTTCCATCCATCCCTCTCAGCTAATGCCCACAGCCTCCTCCCATGATCTGCTACCAGGACTCACCTCACAGCAAGCCCTTCATCCTGCCCTCCACCCCTATCACAATGAGAGGCCCCAGACTCCCTGGCCCTCTCTTGTCTCTAACATTCCAATCCTATAAGACTCTTCAAAACTCCTATTCTTTTTCCCTTCATGCACTCTTCCTCAATTCCTGAATTCTTTCCACTATACACGCTGGAATTCACCTTTATCCTCAGCAAGTCCCCTTTAGCCTCAATCTCTTCTTCTCCAAGGCTTCCCTTTAGCCCTTGCTCACCAGAGACCGGATGCTCCCTGAGGACTCTGTTTTCTCATCAGCCCCCTCCAGCAGTGGCTATTCATCTTCTCCCATAGCCTGGTACTCTAGGGTTGGGAGGTGGGACAAATGTCCTCCTTGATCTCTGGTGCCATTTTCAAACCATTCACCTTTCCTCCTCCCTGGGAATCCCCAACTTCGTGTCACATGCCATCCAATTACATCCTATGTCCTTAAGACCTCAGAGGCCTCCTCCTCATTTCCAATACTGCCCTTGCTACAAGTCTTGATGATGTGCACTGGTGATCCTGCCAACAGCCTGGTCCCTCGGCTTTTTGTACCCCTCTCCTCCAGGGACACAGGGACTCTAGCTCTCCTGCTCACTCTCATAGTCATAACTCAGACCACAAGTTCTTCAGCTTTTCAAGCCATGAACCAGTGTGACAAGCTGAGGAGGTCTATGGTCCCTTCTTAGAATAATATTTTTAAATACATAAATCAAAACAAATAGGACAGCAAATAAAATAACTCTATTGCTATTAGTTGTCAAAGTATTTTAACATGTGTGATCAAGTCATGTTTTGCTACTTTATTAACACATTTAATATCAGGAGAGATGGGTCATAGAACTGCCATAATTTTGAACTAGTGTTAAACAGAAATGAGATAGCAAAATATTTGCCACAAAGTGAAATGAAAGTATCTAGGAGTTCTATAAGTGACAAAGCCACAGTCACAATGTGGTATATTCCCTACATTTATGTTGAAGAAAATGTTAAAATTTCAGTTAGAGTAAAGCAAAAGTAAAGATGTAATTTTTTTTATCCAAGTTCAGAGAGGCCCATGAATTCTATTCTTGGAGCCCAGATTAAAACATTCCGTCTTAGACCTTATTTTTAAGAATAATGGCAACCGTGGATCATGTTTATATTCAGGTGATGGAAGTAATAAGAGTTAAGTCAGGCTTAAATACATGTGACTCTTCATCCTCCATAACAAAGGACTTTCGGGTACTTTACTGTTAGAATATTCACTTTAATACCTTTAAAAAAATAATTGTTGGTATCCTCTCCCAACCCTTGGGAGTTGCTTATGTGCCAATTATGGCCTCGAATGTAAAGTTGTTGTTCCTTCAACAGACTACACTGAACAACTGAAACACAAATCGTAAATACAGCAGACTGAGATCTACAGTCTCTAGATGCATGAGCATACAATGTAAAGAATTATTTTTAAAAGTCAGCTTCAGGGAAGCAGATGTGGCTCAAGCGACTGGGCTCCCGCCTACCATATAGGAGGTCCAGGGTTCGATTCCCAGGGGCCTCCTGGTGAAAGGCAAGCTGGCCCGTGCGGTGAGCTGGCCCACGCGGAGAGCTGGCCCATGTGGAGTGCTGGCCTGCACAGGAGCGCTGGCCCAAGCAGAGATCTGGTGCAGCAAGATGATGCAACAAAAAGAGACACAGAGGAGAGACAATAAGAGACACAGCAGACCAGGGAGCTGAGGTGGTGCAAGAGACTGAGCACCTGGAAGGTCCCAGGATCAGTTCCCGGTGCTGCCTAAGCAGACACAGAAGAACACAGAGCAAATGGACACAGAAAGCAGACAGCAAGCACAAAAACAATGGGGAGAGGAGGTGGAAATAAATAAATCTTAAAAAAAAAAAAAATGTCAGCTTCAATTAGTTGTTACATTTCCTACAATTTACCTACTTATTTAAAATAAACTACAAGCTTTCACCTCTAAATGCCAAATAACAAAAGTGCATGTTTTCAGTGTTTCAAATCTCCTTCCTTCCAATGTGACAAGATGGTAATAAATTACACTCCAGCTTTTCAGTGTCTAGACTTTCGATTTATTTTCATATTCTGGTCACCTAGATCAAAATGAATACCTGCTAAGCTGGTGTCTGCTCCTATAATAAGCAGAAGCATTTGGCAACTACACCTCGTTAAGCAACCCTTCTTCTCCATGGCCCTCCCACGGCATGACAGAGTAAAACAGGTATGAACTTTGGCAGCAAATGGGCCTGGGTGTGAATCCTGAGTCTGAAACAACTTAACAGTGCTAAATTTCAAATCCTACAGCTGCAGTCTGGGGGGCAGATTAAGTAATCTGTCTAAGGTCAAAGTGTTAGTAGTAGACTCAAACCAAGCCCGATGACTCAGTTTTCTACCGGTAAAATGGGGATGAGAAGGGTAATTAATTTACAGAGTTATGTGAGGATAAAATAACTGTAAAATGCCTAATACAGGGACTAGAGCAGAATAAGTTCTCAACAGTGTAAGGTATATTTATTTTAATATTATACAAATGATTAATAATTGATGGATGCTGAAAATGTTTTAGACACATTTTAACTCACTATAGCAGTGTTTCAAGGAATAGGAAACAAACATGTAAAGTACCAAAACATATAATAAGTTGCAAAGTAAATGTAAGCTCTTCCTTCTGTCTCCTTTTCCTGGATTTTTAAAAGAATTTACCTTTCACTTAAAAACAAATATGAAAGTAGCAAGAGACCACCAATCCCACACTTTTCACAGAAACAAGCTGAATAAACTTCAAAATCACAGTTGTTTTAACACCTCAGAGAGCTGTGAATACAAAGAATCAAAAATTACCTAAACTCAGAAAGTGACAAGCCCGTTATAAGAGAGAAGGGACTTACCACTTCTCTTATCCATGGAGGAACTTCAGAAGGAGGGTGTCAGCAACGGAACAATGAAGAGAAACCAAATGAACTTTTCATAAACTTTTAAAAACCCTTGGTGAGCTGGTGTGACAGATAAAAACACAGAATATACAGCCATCTCTTCCCCATCATCTTCACCAAGAGCTCTGAAGTAATACACCAAAGACAAAGTAGAGAAGGAGAGCTGAGTGATGGGTCCCTGAGGTAAACGAGGCTCTGAAAGCAGGAGAGGGTGGCAGGAGAGATGGGAGAAATCCATCTGTAGCATTATGGTATTCAGGATGACTTACCTCACATATACACAAAATGCTAATTGCGTGTTTCTGTTAACAAATCACCCCAAAATGTAGTGGAATAAAACAACAATGCATTATTGCTTGTGGTTCTATGGGTCAGGAATCTGGGCTGAACAAATGGGGAAATCTTGTCTATGTTTCATGATGTCTAGGGCTTCACCTGTGCGGGGCTTAGATAATGTTTGAATATCTAGAGATGGCTGCGATGGCTCAGTTCCCCTGAGCAGGTAGGTCTGCTGGGGATGGTATGTCCCAGGTGCCTCCTTCACTCGCCTGAGTAGCCCTGGGTTGGGATGACTGAAACTTTCCTTGCTGCCTCTCCAGATCTTATTATGCTTTCTCACAGCATAGTGACCTCAGGGTACTTACATTTCCTACATGGGGGCTGGCTTCCAACAGGCAAAAAGTGAAAGTTGCCAGATAACTGAGATCAATGTCTGGAAGTGGCTCAGAATTACCTCTGCTATTTTTACTGGTCAGAGTTGTCACAGGGCCTGCCCACAAGGAGGATATGTAGACTCCAACTATTGATGAAGAACTGTCAAGGTCAAAATGCCAAAGAGCATGTGGGATGGGAGGTGTTGTGGCCATCTGTGAAAAATACAATTTTTTTTCTTTAAAAGACTCTTGTATATTTACAGCAGCAATAATAATGATATATTGTGGGGGCTAAATATATATAAATTAAATATAAGACAAGAGCACAAAGTGGGAGAGGATAAGGGAGTCATATACTTTTGATATCCTTTCATACTTAGTGAATTAATATACTATTAAATGAAGATAAACTATGATAAAGATGCACACTTAAAACTACTGAGCAACCATTAAAAATATAGGATAACTAAAAAGTCAATACAGGAGATTAAATGGAAAAATAAAAATACACACACAACTCAACCAAAAGAAATAGGAAACAGAAGCAGAAAAATGAAGAACAAATGAAATAAATATAAAATAAATATCAATTTGGGTACTGATACCCAAATATATCAATAATTGTGCTAAATATAAACAGACTACATGCTGCAATTAAGAGGCAGAGACTACCAGACCAAATAAAAAAGAACCAACTACATGCCTTTTATAAGAAATACCAGGAAGCGGGTGTGGCTCAGTGGATAGAGCTCCCGTTTACCATATGGGAGGCCCGGGTTCGCGTCCCGAGGCCTCCTTGTGAGGGCACACCTGCCTGAGCGGTGCGGTGGGCTGATGCAGCAACCTCACGGCAGGAAGCAGGTGTGGCGCAATGGATAGAGCCCCCGTTTACCATATGAGAGGCCCCGGGTTTGCTTCCCGGCGCCTCCTTGTGAGGGCAGGCCGGCTCGCACGGCGGCGCCGTGGGCTGATGAGGCAAGACCTCACAGCAAGGGGGAGATAAGCAGACACAGAGAAGACATGCAGCGAATGGACACAGCAGCACAAGCAGCAAGGGGGGGATAAATAAATAAAATAAAATAAATCTTTAAAAAAAAAAAGAAATACCCTTTCAATATAAGGTTATAGACAAGTTGAAAGTAAACAGGTAGTAAAAGATTTACCATGAAAACACTAAGCACAAGAACACTAGTGTTGTAAATGAACATCACAGTAGACTGTAAGACAAAGAATATTACTATAAATAAAAAGGACATTCCACAATGATGGAAGGATCATATCATTAGGAAGACATAACTAACCTAAATAAGCAGGTGCCTAACAACAAAGCTTCAAATCGCAGGAAGCACAAACTGACACATATAAAGGAAGAAAGAAGAATCCCCAGTAAGAGTTGAAGATTTTCAAATCGCTCAGTTGCAAATAGAGCAAGCAGGAAACAAATGTATAACTACACAAACATACCTACATATATCAGTAGAGATTCAGAAGATTTGAACAACAGTATCAACCAATTGGACCTAACTGACATTTACTAAGTAGTAACTAAATAACACCAGGGCATACCTGCTTTCCAAGGGCGCTCAGAACATTCACCAGGCATATGGTCTTACCTACTGCTCCATAAACCAAGTTTCAAAAATACCAAAGAATTGAAATAATACTTCTCTGACAACAGAAGTATTAAATTAGAAATTGTTAACAAAAAGATATATAGATCATCAAATATTATATATTAAGAAATTAAACAACATACTTCTAAGTAACCCATGAGTCAAAGAATAAATCACAAGAAAAACTGGAAAATATTTTAAATTAATAATGAAAACAAAACATACCAAACTTTGTGGGATGCAGAGAAAGCAATGCTTCACAAGAAATATATAGCTTTAAACTCTCCTAATATAGAAGAAAGGTTTCAAATCAATGATCTGAGATCTCACTTAAAGAAGAAGAGGAGGAGGAGGAGGAGGAGGAGGAAGAAGAAGAAGAAGAAGAAGAAGAAGAAGAAGAGGAGGAGGAGGAGGGAGGAGGAGGAGAAAGAGAGACAAATGAAACCTGAAATAAATGTAGCAAAGAAAATACAAAAATTTAAGAGGAGAAATCAATGAAATGTTAAAAAGACAAACAGGAATCAATAAAGTCAAATACTGGTTCTTTGAAAATATTAATAAAATTGATAAGTCACTAGTAATGGTGCTTAGGGGAAAAAGGAAAGAAAACACAAATTCCAAATCAGTAATAAAAAGGGCAACATCACAGAGGATCCTACAAACATTAAAAAGCTAATAAGGTAGAAGCGGATGTGGCTCCAGCAGTTGGGTGCCCATCTACCACATAGGAGGTCCTGGGTTTGGTTCCCCATGCCTCCTAAAGAAGACGAGCAAGACAGCGAGCTAATGTGATGGGCTGGTGGGGCGAGCAGACACAACAAAATGATGTTGCAACAAGATGATGACAAACACGCAGAAAGCAGACAGCGAGCGCAAAAACAATGGGGGCAGGGCGAGAGAAATAAATAAAATGAAAATCTTCTTTTAAAAAAAGCTAATAAGGGAGATACTATGAACAACTTCATGCCAAGAAATCCAATAAGTTTGATAAAATGGCCAAATTCTCTCAAAAACACAAATCACCATAGCCGATGCAAGGTGAAATAGACAATAAAAGTTAAACTATATCTATTAAAGAAACTGAACTTCAGGTCAGATGACTTCATTGGTGAACTCCAACATTAAAAAAAGAAATAATACCAAACTTATACAAAGTCTTTCAGAAAATAAAGGAAAATGTACTAACTCATTTTACACAGCCAGCATTACCCTGATACCAAAATTTGACAAACACACAAAAAGGAAATTACTGATGAATATGTTCACATGAAAAATGCAAAAATCCTTTAAATGTTAGCAAATAAAATGCAGCAATATATAAAAAGGACAATACATCATAGGAAAAAATGAGATGTGTTCCAGGAATACAAGAGTTTAACATTAACAGAATGAAGAAGAAAAACCATATAATCATCTAAAAGATGAAATAAATATGAAAAAAGTCATCACTTTCTCAGCAAAGTCAGAATGGAAAGGAACTTCCTCAATATGATAAAGAGTATCAAGTAAACATACACAGCTAGCATGATTCTCAATGGTGACCCCTACAATTAGGAAGATGGCAAGCAAGTTCTCTCTCACCACGTTTATTCACCATTGTACTGGAGATAGAAAAAAGTATGAAACTGTCATTATTCACAGACAATATGATTGTGTGTTAGAAAACCCCATAAAATCTACCAAAAAATAAAATAAAACACCTCCTGGAATTATTGTAATATGAATTAGCAATTTTGCAGAATATAAGGGCAATATACTCAAGCTTCCAGAAGAATACACAGGAGAATATTTTCATAACTATAGGCAGGACACACAAAGCACTAACAATTGTTTTTAAATGATAAGCTGGACTTCTCCAAAATTAAAAATTTTATTCATCAAAAAATATCATTAAAAAAATCAATAAACAAGCCTAGGTCTACATAAACATATTAGCAGTACATGTAATTATAGCTGATTACATTAAAAACGATGAAAAGATAAAGATTCCTATAAAAATGGACAATAGATTTGAACACTTCCCAAAAGAAGATAAATAAATGATCATTTAGCATATGAAAATATGTTTAAAATCATTAGTCATGCAAATTAAAACCACAGTGAGATAATACTTCACCTTCACTAGAATGGCTAAAATCAAAAAGACTGGCAAATGCCGCCAAAGAAGGCAGTAACTAGAATCCCCAAACATTGCTGGTAGGAATGAAAAAGCACCACTTTGGGTAACTATTTATTGTGAGTGTGTGTGCGTGTGTGCATGCACACGTGTTTGAGTATCTCATCCTATGACAGAAATTCTACTCTAAGACATTTACCCAAAATAAATAGAAACATGTCCACAAAATTACTTCTACACAAATATTTATGTAATCCTTACTTATAATAGCTCAAGACTGGAAAATAAACTAAATGTCCATCAGCAGAAGAATGAATAAATCATGTGTGGTATACCCCTACAGTAGAATATTTATTAACAATTTTTTAAAAAATCACTGATGCATGAAACATATATAAATCAAAAAAATACTGTTAAGCAAAAACAGCCAGACTCAAAAGAATATATACTTTATGTTTCCATTGATATTAAGTCTGAGAATAGGCAAAATTGCATTGTGATAGGATACGGACGTGGCTGCCTAGGGTGGGGTGGAAGGTTGGGGATTAACTGGAAAGGGCAACAAGGGAAATTTCTGGGAGAATGGAAATGTTCTATAACTTGCTTTTGGTAGTGGCTGCCTAGGTATAATTATTTTCAAAATGCATCAAACTGAACACATAAACTCTGTGCATTTGGCTGTATATTAATTCTACCTCAATTTTTAAAAGTAAAGGGGAAAAATCTTTAGAGAAGATGACACATTTGAAGCACAGACTTACTTTGGATATTTTTACTGCTTAACTTTCATGTTTATCCTTTATTTAAGGCCTAGAAGGAGATAGTAATCAATTGTTCTGATTCCAAGCACAGGCTTTGAACATACAGACCGAGCTCTGCTCCTGGCTCGGTCACTGGTTCTTGTCTGAAAATCTGTGTAGCTTGTTCCCCACGTTACCTGTCTTTCCCAAGCCTCAGCTTTTTCACCTGAAAACTGGGGATAACAGTACCTACCTTCCACTCTGGCAGCATCATAATACAGGAGAGCCACATACTGATGACAGTAATCACAGCAAAGCTCTTCTTGATAATATTGTTAAAACCTACACTGAACAATCACCTAGATTGGGTGATTACATGTGATATGCATTGTCTTCATTTGTATTTTTTACAAAACAATGAATTCCATGAATTTTGTATGTTATTGTCTACGTTAATATGGAAATACATCCTGTATGATAAGGGCATGTTTTCCTTGCCACCTGACATAGCTGTGCCCTTGACACCTCCTTACACCATTGTTGAGAACCAAATAAGATAATATATAGGAAACTGGCATGTCTATTATAACCTTGCCTCTTAGTGAGTTAAGAACTGCTGCTGCATTGCCTTCACAATGTGCTGTACATCTATTAGCACATAGGACTCCTTCAACATCCCTATTGCATAGGCACTGTTACTACTCTCATTTGGCAGCTAAGGAAACTAAGACTTAGACAAGTTAAGTGTCATGGTCCAAGACAACAAGGTGGGTATTGGTAGAGCCAGCATGTCAAGCTCAATTCTAAGACCCCTGGTTTTTTCCCCATTTTCCCACACCAACAGCCTCAGCTCTGAAGAATGCAAGGTAGTTGCACTACATGAGGTATCACATCTTTACACAGTATCCATAGTCCAGAAGGAAGAGAAAGAGGGTCTCTCTTCCTCTTTGGTCCTTTGTAATCTACCCAGGCAGGTAACTAATCCAAGGAGTGTTTCCCCCTTTAATATTTTCTTCTGAAAACTAGCTAAGCGGAATAGTTAAATTTAATAACATATTGTAGGTGAGTTTTGTTTTTTTTTTACATGCAAGGAGAATTACTAGATTTAAGGATTCTGATGGGTCAGTCAGTATCCATAAGTCACAAGCCTGGACATGTGCAAATGAAGCATACTAGAGTGACTAGGGCAATCGCAAATTACGTTGTAAATCCTGTACTGCTTTTATGTATGATTGAAACAAAAGTTGGAATATCTAATTTATATTACTTTAAATGTTAAAGAATAACTGTACATAAGTCCAAACTCTATGGATTTTCTGTAAAAGAATGGTGGGAATCAAGTTCCTTGCAAACTACAGAATTAATCATCAGCTGACATTTGCAGGTTTAAACTGTATTAGATTATTCATTTTGAAAGCAGGTTTTGGACAAATAAAATGCTATAAATGACTGATAATTCTTTAAAGTATAATAAACCAAATCTAACTTTATATTTGTATTCATCCCAAAATCTTTTATGGAGCAATACTGATCTTTTGTAAGACATATGAAAAACATTAGATGCCAATTTGATCATTAAAGATTAAGTACATTTTAAGGCACACTGCTAAATTAAGACTTTTACTTAACTTCGTAAAACCTTTCTACATATCATTTTAAAATATGAAATGGCTATAAATCTAATGATTTTACTACTTCAAATTTAAAAAGCTAAAAATGCATTTTAATGTAGATAAATACAGATAAAATGTCATCTATTTCATGCCCATTTAAGACCTTTATTTTAGCTGTCAAAATGAGCTACAGAAGAACAAATGGGAATTGCATTCCATTTTATTTTATCTTTCCATAGAAACACAGTTTGAAATTCCTTTCTTGTAACTTTCTTGTTAAAATTACAATGTATCAAGGAGGATACCAACCTACTGGGATAATGGTAAAATTACTGTTTTGGCTTTCAGACTTCATTTCCTCAAAATTTTGGAAGTTGTGACAAGTTGCTAGACATTTTCAAGGTATAAAGAAAAGCAAAATATCCTTATCCTGGCTGGCACAGGGCAAGGCAGCAAAAAAGTGGGGCATGTGCCTTGGGCAAAGATTTCTCCATGGAGACACAATACCAGAGAAAATCACTTATCAAAATACCTGTTCTTCTATAGTGATAGGGCAGGGTTCCAACCAATTTGCAATGTTTAACCAAGAAAACACATAAACATAAATAAAGCGAGATTGGAGGGAGAATGCTAAAATATGTATTCCCCGTTTACTTCCTCACCTGGACTGACTACCAGAAACAACCTACTTCATTACGTAGGATGGATACGGCTTCTCTGTCTTTTAACCTGCGTTGTAGGTGGAGGATGTGCTGTGGAAGGTTGCAGTTTGAGGCAAAATTTATTAAGAAGTATATCAAGGGACTGCTTAATAAATAATTATGGTGATTAAGCAAGACACGCTGAGCTGAGTTTAAATCTCTGCTTCAGAAATGTCTAGCTTTGAGACTTTTGTTAAGTCAATTGACCTCTTTGAGCCTCAGCTTTCTCTTCTCATCAAAGGGGTGAATAACAGGATCTATTTCGTGGGGTGATTGTGAGCATTCAATGAATTCATATTTGAAAGGCACTTAGAAAGTGCCTGATACATATTAAGTATTATATACATGTTACCAAATAATATTATATTATAAATGAAAGAATGAATAAAGCAACAACTCAAGCAAGGCACTATATTTAGGTCTCTTCACAAGTAATTTTAAATCTATTTATGAAGCTTAGGGATAGCTGTAGGGTTTGCTTGCCTAGTATCTATTCTGCCTTGATTTTACTTGTACAAATTGTCCCTCCCAGTTACTCTCAATCCATATAATCCATATAATACAGATGGGGCATCTACCATTTCTCATTGTTGCCTCAGAGCACCAGGGATAGGCACATGGCTCAAACTTGGCCACAAAGAACCAATTCAGAACTTCAGAACTTCATATTTATTAAGAAAATCCATAATGGTATGGACATTAAAATATTAAAACCTACAGTAGCAGTATGTCAAGAGAAAAGGGGATGAGCATGATATAGGTAGATAATGGTAACCCAAAGGAAACCCAACTGTGTTCAACATTGGGGCTCAGTGCTGTACATATATACTATAGTTTTCCTTTTCATTCAGGACCAGGATAGGACTGCATCCCCTTTGAATATAGACATAGGCATCTGACTTTCTTTGTTCAATGAGATATGAGCAGAAGTGACATAAGTTTTCTCTGGGCAGATGCGTGAAGACAAATGTACAATTTGTCATGTTCCTTTTTCCAATCACAGTGAGTGGAAGCACACGTCAGAATTGTGTTTCCCTCAACCTGGGCCCCTGAGCAAGCAACTCTATAGGCAGATTCCACCTGCCACTTATGTTGTGTGTAGAGCATGAGCAAGAAATATATGTTAACTGTATTAAGCTATGAATATTTTGAAGACTTGATATGCCCTGACTGATCCATGGGCAAATGGAGAAGAAAAGAGGAGCAGACAGGCATAGCTATGTTAAACTCCTGAGTCTCATTCTATCCAGAGCTATCTATCCCGGACTTTCCAATAAAGTGAGTCACTACATTTGGGGAGAGCAAGGAGTGGGCGAGAGGGAGGAGAACAGAGGTCTGAGCCAGTTCAAGTCCAGTCTCTGATATTTGCAACCAAAAGTATACTTTCTGATGCAAGAGGGAACAATATTCATGTGGGAAAAGAAAAATAAATATATGCAACTATATCAACTATATTACAGATGCTACATTACGATGGATGTTTTTAAGCAGATGAGGGATCAGAGTATAAGCTTTAGGCATGGATGACATTTTGAGGAGCAGATGAGTGAGGACCTCCCAAAAGAGAGGGGTATATGAGGGAAAAGTGAAAGTACAGGTAGGGAGGCAGGGATGCCCATGCAGTTCTCAGAAAAAAACACGGGGGCATTTAGTCACTCATTGATTGGGAAATACCAGTGGACTTTAACGAGCAGGAGCCCTGGAAGCCAGTTGTCCTGCAATACAAGTCCCATGTGGCTTACAAATGGGGCACTTACATAAGTGCAATCCTATTTCTCATTATCCGAGCTTACAAAAAATTAATTGCATTATTTTTACCATATAAGGATGCAACTTCTATGAAAATCAAAAAAAAGACTTTAATTGTCATGTTCTGATGTTACCAAGGGTTGGCCACCTTTTCAGAAAATCCCATCACCAGTAGCAGCAGCCCTAATGGGACTCCAGTCAACAGTGAGGCTCACTGGTATTGGTCCTCACCTATAGCTGTCACGTTCACAGTGATTCTATATACATATTTAGCTGTCATTTTAAATGTCCAGTATGAAGAAAAAGACGCTAATATTTAGTTGACGTCTGTCTTTTTTCTCTTAAATTCCAGTTTAATTTTTACAAGTAGGTATAAGCACAGGCAAACTCATCCTATCTTCTGGTGTAGTCATGAGTATACATTGATAGATTAAAACAAGATAGAATATTATGAATTAATTTCCTTTTATTTATCCTTTTATTATATGTAGGGGCTTATGTTGGGTTTTTTAAATCATGTAAGTTTCTTATAACACCTATGAATTTCATGTCAGGGGATATGATAGTTCAAAGTTGTTTTATGAATCCCAAAAAGAAAAAAGATTATGTTCTTGAACTAATCCATTCCTGTGGGTGTGGAGCTCTTTTGATTGGACTATGTCAATGAGGCATGACTCAGGTTGGGTCTCCACCCTCTTACTGGAGCTTTATATAAATGGACACAGAGAAAGGAAGCTGCCATTTTTGACCCTGCCATGTGATAGAGGAATCAAGGATCGCAAGCAGCCAAAGATAAAGCACGAAGCCCCCAAGACGTTGGGCCTCCAGAGCAGCTCAAGGTTGAGGAGAGGAGCCTAGGTTGAAGAGCCATATATGCCTGATAGCTCACATGTGAAGTTGGGAAGAAGGTGGAAACAAGCCCTATGCCTGATCACCCACAGCTGGGCTCCAGGAGACAGTGAGCCTGGAGGGGAAGGCAGGGACCTCAGCAGAGTTCAGCTGCCATGTTTCCCCACATGGCAGGGCACCAGTATCACCAATAGCTGTCTTTGGTGAGAAAGCATCTCTGATGGTACCTTGATCTGGACATTTCACAGCCTCGGAACTGTAAGCTTTTACTCCTAATATATTGAACTATGGTCCATGCTTAATGGCAAAACCCCAGGATGTGTTTATCAATTGCAATTAATGTGCCACACTAATGAAGGATGTTTATGTGGGAGATTGTGGGAGGTGTGGGAGGTGTGGGAGGTGGAGCATATGGGAATCCCTATATTTTTTGTGTAACATTTATGTAATCTAAGTATTTTTTTAAAAAATTTTTACTTGAAAAAAAATTCCACATTATAAAGCTAACCCATTTCTGGTTCTTTGCATTGGCAGCTCTTTGGCAAACTAAGACAGGGGATGTTACAAAATATTTGTTATAGAGGGAGTTTAAGAACCACTGACTCCAAGGGGAGAAAATGGTAGAATAATACTGTTGTCAATATGTGGGAAACCTTGAAAACCAGGTTAACAGACTTTTATTTTAAATTTCCCTGCCAGCAGTAAGCTATTATGGCTTTACCTTGAGAAAGAGATTTAAAGAGAACTGTGATAGCTGTGTACTAAGATAACTCATATGGCACCATATAGGGTGACATGGAAAGAGGAGAAACCATTGAGGTTGCAGCTCTGGTCTCTATGTGATAGTGAAGCTCTCCACTTGGGAAAAGGCTGGGAGAAAGACCTGAAGGCGGCGGCAAAGAAAACTCCATCATGATAAGTGGCAGGGTTTAGGAGGGTAGGGAAGAATCAATGATAACTCCATGGTTTCTGGTTTCCCTGACAGAAAACAATAATGGTCCTGTGACAGAAATGTGGAAGTGTGAGAAGAGAAACCATCTCGGGGGAGAATGATGAGTTTAAGTCAACAGCAAGTCAGTAGGATGGAAATGGTGGACAGGGACTTTGATTGAGACATAGGCACAAGGAAGAAGTCAAGGCTGAGGATACATACATCATCAGGACACAGGAGGAAGTGAGAGTGGATTTTATAAGGGGAGAAAGGAGAGGGCAAAAGAAAAGGCAGTCAAGAGCTGAAGCTCAGAGAACATCTACAGCCAAGCAAGGAAGAAAGAATAAAAATCAGCCAGACAGAGTGATAGTTTTGGAAACATGTAAAAAGGACTCTAAAAGTGCAGTTACCACTATGGAAGCCAAAGGAGGTAAAGTGGTGGTGGACAGCAGCAGCAAGCAGAGCTGAGAGCTTGAGGAAGGACTGAGAACTGACCACTAAATTTGACATTAAGAAGCAGCTTGTGATCTTCAGGGATGCCATTTCTACCTATAATGGTAAGATCAGAAGGCAGACTGGAAGGCAATCAAAGCTGAGCAGAGGAAATGAAATCAAGGGGGCAGGTGTAAGCCACCTGCTCTAGAAGTGAGCCCGGTAAGGGAGGGCAACAGGAAGAAACTTCAAGGTCGCTGATTACTGATTTCAATATAGAGTGTGATAAGAAATGTTGCTTCATGTAGAAAGTGATTTCAAATTACACTGCAGAATTGAGAAAAAATACACTGACTCCAAATATTCCTTGGCCAAAAGAAAAACAAAATGAAATGGGAAAAAAAAGGAAAACTAACAGTATCCAAAGATTCCTACTTTAACAAGTTAAAGAAAATAACACAAATGCTTCCTTCAAACCCTCGGACCTCAATATGTTGCGGTCCCATGTGGACTGGCTCTGAGTCTGATATTCTGGGTCACTCTTTTCCTAAAGGAAAACTAGGGTAAAAGATTCTTAATAGGAATTTCCTTCACAGCAAATGACTGTGTGATGCATCTAACTGAGATTAGCCTCTATTGTTCTTTTAAAAATCATTTTTAAAGGCCTTAAACAAAACTGGGCTTTATGGGTCTCACTGACCATAAATTCTCTCAGGGATGTCTCTTTTTTGCTGAGTTTACAGAATAAAAATATGTCCCATTTACTAAGTCGCCAATTGTTACCTTTAATTACTTCATAGAATAAGCAATTGAGTCTATGTTTCAGACACAAATACAGCTTTAAAATAAACTTAGCTTCCTAAAATGTAAATGAATACAAAATTGACTCAATATTTTAACATATATATTGTTGACTGCTGATTTTCTTTTCAGAAGATGTCACACAAATTCTGACTAGAAAATTAACTGTGAGATTTATTGCTTGGCAAATTTGTTTTCACTTCAGAACAATTTATGACAAAGAGTTTATAACGCATTGCGGCTAATTAATGACTTTTTTGTGGTTTGACATACATAATACATTAGTTTTGTGATAGTTTCACCTCAGATTCTCCTGAATCATCTCTCTCTAAAATTTCAAGGCATGTAAGTGGTTCAAAGAATGGGAACTCCATTTTTTCTTCTGTTTCATAATAACTTCTGGTACAAAGGTGATTTGCTATTGAACATCAAAGAACAATGGACAGACACGGAAGGCTGAAAGGAGACTATTAAACATAACTTTAAATTTCCAAAAATATAATAGTCTAGAATTCCTAATGGTGCTATAAATTTTAAGTGCTCACAGGAAGGGGAAAATTTTCATGAATGATAAGAATATTCTACTCTTGTTTAAACAGTGTAACTATCAGTGATCCAATGCCTCTGTGCAATAAACTGTGTTTGTTTACTTTCACAAAGACCCATGAAACACTGATTTTAATTATGAGGAAACACGCTTAGTGAATTTAACTTTCCAGGACAACATAGTTAGTAGTGCAAAGCTGTGTAAAAACCTTGTCTCCACCCTGTCCACTAGCTGGGATTAGCAGCTGCTTCTGTTACTTCAGCATCTGCTAAGAGGACGCCAACCTTTCCAGTGAAAGCTGTTTCACTGACTTCTAAATTCTTTTAGAAAGTATTTCAGTTTGCCAAAGGGCTGCTGATGCAAAGTACCAGAAATCTGTTGGCTTTTATAAAGGGGATTTGTTTGAGGGAAAAGCTTACAGTTCCAAGGCCATGAAAAGTCCAAAATAAGGCACCATCAGAGATGCTTTCTCACCAAAGTCAGCTATTGTTGATCCTGGTGTGCTGCCATGTGGTGAAACAAGATGGCCGCCGATCTCTGCCGAGGTTTCAGCCTTCCCCTCAGGGCTCACCCTTTCTTCTTGAGCTGCTCCATGGGCCCAGCCTCTTGGGGCTTTGTGCTTAAGTGATCCTGAAGTCCTCTCTCTCCTAGCATAGGGCTTGTTTCTTTCCAGGCCTCCTATCTCATTCTCGGCTGTTCCAGTCTCTTGCCAAGCTCAGCTGTAAGCTATCAGGCAAACAGCTCATCTCTGCCTGGGGCCTGCTCTGTTTGAGCCTCTCCTTTCTGTCACATGGCAGGATCAAAAATGGTAGAACTCTCTCTTCATGTGTCTGTCTGAGTAAGGAGACTCAACCTGAGTCCTAAAGCAATCTCAATAAGTAATTTAATCAAGGGCCCCTCAACTGAATTCAATGCAACCAAAGGGTATTATATCCAGAGAAATAGATTAGTTTACAAACATAATCCTTCTCTTTTGGGGATTCATAAAATAATTTGAAACTGCCACAGAAAGGATGGATTGAAAAGGCTTCTCTTCTCCCAACACTCCCCCACCTCCAAGGCACACTAGAGTGACTGTGAAAATCCACTCTCCAAAGGTAGACAAGACAGGACTTTGTATGGAAGACACAGAAGGACTAAAGGGCCTAGGGAGAATAGGAGAGATGAAATCCCAAAGGGGACATTTTGTTCCCCAGTGATGATGATAAGGATCACACCATGCCCAGTGGGGAGTTGAGGATATGTTGAACAGCATAGGTTGACTCTGAACAGGTTGTAAGAATCCCATCTGTGTGGACTTCCCACTGGACTCCATGTGGGCTCGACAGGTAATAGGGTCATTTACTATTGGATAATTCCTCCAGTCTCTGCCACTATTAAATGCACAGCACTGTGATTACATATTCAGAACTGTATTTCCTATTTCTGAAAAGTATTAAGCAAAGTATACAAAAATTACTAAAATTGATACCAGTGAATCCCATTCCCTGAGCAAATCAATGAATGTAAAATAAATGTATGCAATGTACTTGAGCACCAAGGATCCTTTCAGTCGCAAATGGTATAATTCTGTCATTATAGGATATTACTGTTAACAGGCAGAGTTCCAATGTCTTCAGCATGACATCAATACATGCCTTAAGGATGGCAAACGTCCTGAGATTAATCATGTTACCTTCAAGTGAAGGGAAAAACCAGTGTTGTCCTGGAATTCAGGTCCCACTCATCCTCCCCACAAGAGGGACAGGGGAAGAAGGTAATTTAAACACCACATCCATTCCATTTATATTCTAAAGCAACAACTTAATTGTGAGTGTGGGGTGCTCCATTCACTACCCCATCAGTTCAGTGGTCTGACCTAAGAAATCTTTCAATGCAAAGAAATCTATCAATGAATCATACACAATCATCTCTAAATTGGACTTATACTAGTTTAGGTCCTGACCCAGTAAACCATCCTTTATAATCAATTCAGGAAGAATTTTTCATTATCCTTAGAGTAATGATTCCTTTAGATGTGCAAACCTCTTCACATACTTTAAGCTACATGTGAAATGTCTCTATACTCTAAGCAAAAATCTTTCCCAAGCAAATTTCTGTGTAGAACTACATTTTATCAAATAGATTGTTTTAAAATGAATAAAGAGTATTCCAGACTTTGTTCCTCCTAGCTACTGAACTGTGGCTTTTTGAAATGGAATTTACAATTACTAAAAAGAATACAGCCCTAAATCCCACAACTCCCTTCACTTAATTATTCATGATATTGATCAGCGCATTTATTTTTAAAAAGAAACGAAGTTAGAGCAGCACTCAACTAGGAGGAAAACTTCTTGCTAACTTGCATTACTGTGGATTGGGAAGTTTCTTTTTCAGGGATTTGTGCTTTGCATATGTCAATTTTAAAACCAATCAAATATCATCACAACATGTTTTAAACAATGTTAAAAGCCATCTTGCCAGGTGAAACATTTCATTCTAATTCAGTCACCACCATTAATTTCTGTTTATTGTTCTTAATCATAAAAATTAGATAACTCCAGCAATACTGAAAATAAAGATGGCAATGATGAGGAAAATAGTGAGACAAGTGGCTTAGGAGTTTTTAAATTATTTTCATAGATATTTTAGAAAACCACAAGACTGCAGGTAGAGTAGACTTTCTACTACCCATACCAACTGGGGATATCTTTGAAACTTCTAAACGTAAATTTAGAAGTTATGGAGACTCAAGTAGTTCCGTTAGAGTGAACAATCGTCTACAAAGATGACAACCAACAATTCCTCTTACCCCTGAACACCATGCCACTCCTCCCCACCAAGAGGTAGAATCTGTTTTCTCTACTCCTGAATCTGGGCTGGTCTTGGGACATGCTTCCAGCAACACAATGAGGCAGAGATGATGCTCTGACCATCTTGGACTTAGCTTTAAGAGGCCTTACATCTTCTACTTTCACTGTCTTGGAATGTTCTCACCACCATGTAAAGAAATCCCTCCTAGATCTCTGAATGAGGACAAAGGGGAGACAACAGCCCAGCCATGCCTCCACCATTCCAGCTACCCCAACTGAGGCACCAAAGCAGTGTGTGAAGGCATCTTGGATCCTCCAGCCCAGTCAAGCCTCCCCAGCTCACACCATGTGTATCAAATATAAGATGCCCTGTCTGAATTCCCAACCCATGCAGAATTGTAAGCAATAAAATGAACGTTTTAAACCAATTAGTTTTGGGATGGTTTGTTACCCTGCAATAGACAGCTAATACACTCAGAGTCAAATTTCATATGTTGTGAATTTCATAGTTATACTATGTCCCTTAATAGAGTAAATGACATATTAATTCTATAAAATAATC
>JAQZBX010022775.1:0-31309 GCA_029593785.1 Cabassous unicinctus | reverse complement strand
CTCTCTCTCAATGGAAAGAAGAACCATGAAAGGGAGCAGGAGAGAGAGAGCACGTACAGGTTAAGGTCTGATTCAGGGTAAATCTTGGGTCACTGAAGTAATTGGTTGGAGATGCCACTGTCCCACCAGCCTTAAAAGACAGGGACAAGACTCTCAGGAAATGGAGCCTGGCTTAAGGAGCTTGAAAGCCAGATAACAGAGGAGATTGCCCCTGGAGCATCTGGAGAAACAGGTGCAAAAGGAGATAATCAGCCAAGGGGCTTTGCTTTTCTCCCCCCTCCTTCTATCACTGAGCTCCACAGGAAGGCCTTTCAGTTGCAGTGTCCACACTTTCCTAGGCTCTAGCACCAGGAGGCTGGACTTACAACTCCAGGCTTGGATCCGAAGGTATGTAGTTCCTCTTGTGAGGTGGGACAATAAGGAGAGCAAAGGGAAAGTTCACAGGCATCGAGGGCATTTGCTAAGCAGAAAGAGGTCCCAAACTCTCATAGGGCTTGTCCCCTTATCAGCTCTGTGCTCCTTTCTTATGCTTGTGTCACTGCTACTAACTGAACCCTAAACTCCTGAGTTGCAGGGCAGCCTGTTTCAGCTGCCAGCAGGGATGTGGTCCCAGAAACCTGGGGTGCCAAGAGAAGTAGGAGTAAACACATTTGCCACAAGTTTTTAGGACTTGACTGTGCGGTTTCTAGGGCTAGTGGGAAAATATTTGAGTAGAGGAGGATTGGTAGTCCCTCAAAAACGACATTTGAAGCTGAAGGGTTTCTGATTGAGGAAGAAGTCATTTTTGTCCCTCCTTTGTAAATTATTAAAAAGAAAAGTGTAAAGGTTGAACCGAGGGCTGATGCATTTGTTGGCTCAAAATTGGGCATAAGAAATGGCGCACCTCTTGTTGCTCTCCATCTCTGTCCCCAAAGAGAGTGGCATTTCTGTTGCTGTCTTCTATTTGGGTTTCAGACATTTATGGCTTGGGGAGGCTCACAGTGTCAAGCCTAGTTCTTTATGCCCAGCAAACTTCTCCTGGGAAGAATGACTTTTGTTAAATTGTCAGCTGCCTTATCAACAGGTCCAATGTGTGAATACAGAATTGGAGCCTCAAGCATCTCACCACAAATTTGGAACAGACTAATGTGGGGTGCATTTGGGCCAGAGTCCAGTGACATGCTGAGTTTCCAGAGTGACCCCAGGCCTCCCACCTTCCCTGAGCCACCTTCAGACTCAACTCTAGAAACACCTCCCAGGCTAAGATGTCTAGAAACATCTCCCACTGCACCCAGCTTCCCTAGTTTCCCTGCAAAGTCCAAATTTGTGCCTTCATCAGCAGGCAAGTGACCGAGGGTCAGGGAGGAGAAAATACAGGCTGTTGGCTGGAAAAACCAAGGAAGATGGGATGTATTTCACCTCCAGAGGGAAAGCCAGGGTGAGAGGGGTCAGCTTGCTCTGAGAAGGACACTGGGCAAAGCTCAGCAGCTGCAAGGATTAGCCCTTAGTGAGTCAGAGTTCTCAAGGACTAAAAAACATTTCTTTACAGAAAGTGCACGTAGGCTAGGTTATGAAAATCCTGGTACTTCTAACCGTGTGTGTATATGTGTGCATCAATGAGAGTGATGTTTGGTTAATTTCTGAACAGTATTCAATCACCCATTCAACAAATAGCTGGTGAGTATCCACTAAGTTCCAGGCATTGCTCTATGCTATGAGGACACAGGAGTGAACAAAACTGACAAAAATAATCAAATCAACAATTGTTCTATTTTGTATGTCTTACAGGGAGAAATTCTATGGAGAAAAACAAAACAGGGTGAGGTATAGAGAGTGCCAGGAGCAAGGGAGGGCTTATAATCTCCAACAGGATGGCTGGACAATGTCTCATGGAGAGGAATGCTCTGACCATGGGGCCATCTGGGGAAATAACTTTCCAGATGTTTGTTCATAAGAGAATGCATTTTAAAATATTCAACAAAATTGCAAAATTTTCATCAGTGGCCTTCAGGTAAAAACTTCACTCATCTCTTCAAGACCACAGTATTTCATGGGGACACTGAGACAGAGGGGCCAGGCTACTCTTTGGAAGGTGAGTCTCCAGGCAGAGCAGATTCTCCCTCAGGGAGGAATCAGGAAGTGGAATTGTGAGTGCAAGACAGTGCAATTGCCTGTCCTCAAGCACAGCCAAGTGAAAAGACAAGAGGCAAGGAAGGGGACCCCACCAAATAGTCATCTTTTAGATTGTATTCTTTCCTGTTTTCAATCAATTTTCAGTAAAATTCAATTCAATTCAAATATAAGGTTTTATTAAATATTCCAGAAATGACTCCTGGTATCACAGCAAAGGACACATGTAGTTCTTTGTCTTAGTTTGTCTGAGCTGCTATCACAAATACCATAGACTTGTTTTGACATAACAACAGGAATTTATTAGCTCATGGTTTTGAGGCTAGAAGTTCAAAATCAAGATATTGGCAAGGCTTGCTTTATCCCGGAGTCTGTAGGATTCTGGTGCTGGCTGTTGGCAATCCTTAGAGTTCCTTGGCATGTATGCCTCTCCTTTTGTTGTCTCTTCTGGTTTCTGCTGGCTTCCAGCTTCTTCCTGTGTGGCCTTCTCCAGCTTCTGTTTTCCAATTCCTTGTCTCTACAAGGCCTCCAGTAATGTAGATTCAGACCCTGTATGAGTTTGCTGGCTGCTAAAACAAATACAATAGCTTAAACAAAGGGAATTTATTGGCTCATGACTTTGAAGCTAATAGAAATCCAAGCTGAGGCAACAGCAACATTATGCTTTCTCCCTGAAGGCTGTCGTGTTTTGGGCCTGACCACTGGAAATCTTTGGGGGTTCCTGAACTCTTCTATCACATGACAGTATCCTCCCCTTTCCTTTCTGGGTTCCGCTGACTTCCAGCTTCTTCCTTCTCCCGTTGCTTTCTCTCTGTTGCCTTCTTTTATAAGGCCTCTAGTAATAGGATTAAGACTTATTCTGAATCAGTTGGCCACACCTTAGTTAAAAACAACATCTTCAAAAGGTCCTATTAACAGTGAGTTCATACTCACAGGAATGGGGGTTAAGAACATGTCTAAATTGGGGCACATAATTCAACCTACTACATTCTGTAAGACACTTGAGTGCAAATCAGAAGAGAGAACACATATCAGTAGCCCTGGTCTTACCTCCAAGGAAAGGTCAACAGAATTAATTCCAGGCAAAGAACTCTATAGTTAGCCAAGGTTAGCTGACTTCATCCTCTGCTATGAAAACATGGAAGCTTGATGTCTCTCTCTCTCTCTCTGGCTTTCATCACCACCTGGGTACAAGACAGAGCCCCACATCATCTAGCAGAAGAGGATTTATAATTTTGTCCACCCTGACTCTTCTCAGACATTTGAGGATTCACTCCTGTGTCCTCACCATGGCCATAAACCAAATGGACACCAGCAACCCCTGGCTACCTAATGCTAGAGATCTTCAGAGAACATCCTGATGTAGAAACTCCTGTGAGTCAGAATCCATGGCATCTGAAAATCCACAAAAGAATCTTTTTCTAGCAGAGGTAATAGAATGGCATAGCCTGAGGTTGCAGAGACTATTAGGGACATTTTGCATGAGGAATTGTGAAAGATGACGGTGGAGAGGGACTTGTGAGGAGAGTCAGTCCAAGATGCTTCAATACCACCCCCACACCCAGCTGAGTCAGTTTGGCAATTTACTAACCCTTTTTTGTCTTAGTTTTCTCATCTATAAAACAGATTGATAAAGAATAGGGCCTACTTCATCAGGGTATTATAAGAAATAAATGGTTTAATATCTGTAAAGCACTTATGACAGTGCCCAGAACATAGTAAACACTTAGTAATCATAGCTCTTTTTATTAGTCCCAGGGAACAAGAAAGCTCTAAACCTCTGTTATTTGGCTTTCTGTGTATTTTCTGAACTTTCTTGAACCTTAATTTCAGGCTTTACCAAGAACCTTAATTTCAAGCCCTGCTGAAGAGTCATTGGCAGACGAGAAAGGAAAGCCATAGCTCTCTCCATGGAAAGCAGAGTCTAAGGAAATCATTGATTAAGCCATGTTTCAGACATAATTTTATTTCTCTTCTTTTTTATGGGATGTGTGTGTGAGAACTGTAATTCTATAAATGTTTAAAAGACTGCCAAATATTAACAGTATTGTTCAGTACAGCCCATTTTCTTTTCGATTTACACACTTATTTACCATGTTCATTGTTCTTCACTCCTTCCTGCATTTCCAATCTTCCATTTGTAATAATTTTCTTTCTTATTCTCACTTTTTAAAAAATTTTTATCCATTGATTTTCTCTTCTTCCTTCTATATATTTTATTCCAGTTTATCTTCCACTTCACAGGTACTTTCTTCAGCTGTATCTAAACTACACTTATTCCTATTAATTGGGCTCATAATTTTGGTTTTATATTTTTCAGTTCTCAAACTTCTCTTGGTTCCTTTTCAAATCTTCTCCATCATTTTTTACACTTTCCTATTCTCTTCCAAATATTTTAATCTTTTTTACACCCTTGAACATAGTAAGAATAATTATTTAAAGAATGTATCTGATAAGTCCACCATCTGGAGTCCTTGTGGGCTTATGTCTGTTTTCCATTATTTGTGTGTGTATGTTTTGTTTGTTGTTTTATCTTCTTTGTCTTTTATTTTTATACTAGACATTGTATTCAAAAATTGTTTGTAGAAATAAGTTGAGACTTGCTCCTCCAGAGAAGATGATTTTTTCTTCTTTCAGGAACCTGGGTACACTAGTAATTTTGGATCACTTTAATCCAATTACAGGGACTGGGACTTTCCTGACCACCTAGATTATTTGAAGCTAAACTGCAATCCACTGATTTACCTTCTTCAGAGTGTTCTGCTCTTTGGGGTCTCAATCAAAGTATAAAGGGTTTATAGGGCGTCCCACACTTGGTGGGCCTTAGACACCAGTCTTGTCTTCCCAGCTACATGAGTCTTCTATCTCCTTCCTGATTTGGCTTGATTGAAGTTTTAATACCTTCCAGAAGATTTAAAAACTAAACTTTCCCAGCTTTTCTGGTTGTCCTCAGGAAGACGATTTGTTAAAATTTTCCTAATGCTGATGTTTTTGTCACACCATCTACTGAAACATTTTTCCAGGGTTCTATGAGTGGTATAATAAACAGTATGAATTTGGGTGAATAACTTCAGATTTTTGGTATTCAATTCCTCTTCTATATGAGGGAATTCAATTATATGGGCTTTGATGTCCCTTAAAGATCCCAAATTTTAATGATTTTCTGGCTCAGTATTTCCAAAAGAGAAAAATATAACATATCAAGAACAGAGTTCTTTAAATAATGTGGAAGTTTGAATTGCTTAAAAGTGTCAAATATTTCTGCATTAAGCCTGTCTCTAATTCCAGTAAATTTGTTAGGAAAATGTTTCTTGGGGACTCAAACCAGGCACTGATCTCAATGTTCAAGTATCTAAGGAAAGAGGAAGCCCTGAGAAGAGTCCTTATCAGCAGATGTGGATGTCTCGGAGGGCACACAATAAGGCTGGTTCCAGGAGTTATGGAAAAGCTGCAGAGTGGAAATAGTGGCCGAACTGGAGCACGCAGAGAGGAAGGTCACGTAACCTTCCAGCCACACTCTAATGCCCCCTACTGGCAGAGTCTACAGAGAGCCAGCTGGCAAAGAAATGCTGCCCCCAGCACCAGAAAGCTGCTTACAGAAGGATGGGTTTGAACTTGACGATATTGTAATAATCAGCAACTATTTTGCAGTCTGCACCAAGGATCTTATTGATTTTGTTGTGCTGTCACTGTGGATTATTGGAGTATTAGGATAATGAGTACTATATAGCCTCAGGTGTTTATGTTGTTTTAGCTGGATACATTATATAAAAAATGTGGGCACATACTAAAATATAGCAAAAGAAGTGAAGCTTCAGAGCAAAAATTGGAAAAGATAGCCACGTGAAGAAGTAAAATCTTATCAACCTAAGTTTTATTTGATAAACCAACCTCAACTTAGTTTGTTCAACAACACTGATTCTGTTGTATTGTAATATGCCATTAGACAGCAATCCTTGCTCCTATCTCCCAAAAATAGCAGCTTTTCAAGCAGCAGCTCCCTATACTGAGGCTTTGCAGGCTTTGCATGATTCATATAACAGAGCTTTTATTCAAGTACAGACAGACTCCAAGGGAGGCTTCCCTTGGGTGCCTATGATTAATCTGGTTACTTATAAAATATAAGGGTCTTTCAGCCTCAGTTAGCTGTTTTTCTCTGTACCTTTCTTTCTTTGTCTCTGTGTAAGGACTGGCTCAAATTGTGCCTAAAGTCAAATTTCATTACAATAAATTCTTCAGTGGTGCCTAAATTATTTTTTTTGTTGTGGAGTTTGTTATATTGAGTAATGTTTGTTGTTAAGCATTTCCTTGGATATAGAAATCTTTAGGTTACACTGAAACTTGATCATAATAGTGATGTTTGTTTTATAAGAAATAGTTATGCAGCTGTAAGAAGAAATGAAGTCATAAAACATATGACAACATGGATGAACCTGGAGGACATTATGTTGAGTGAAGCAAGCCAGACACAAAAGGGCAAATACTGTATGATTGCATTACTATGAACCAAATATATTGTGTAACATATTGTATGATTAAAAAAAAATTTCTATGTATCCAATACATTTAATTGAGAAATGTATGTTTTTATTCAACTGTGTTTTCTTTTTAGTTTTTAATTGTTTATATTTTCATCTATTAAATGAACAAAATAAAGTTTAAAAAAAAGAATTAGTTATATGAAAGATATTCATATATGGATATGGATATTCAAAGCTGTCTGAAGAGACAAGAGCCCAGTGTTCTAGAAATTTACACCTAAAACAAACAGCACAGGTACTAACATACATGCAGCTAGACATACTTAAATGCATTTATCAATATAAGCAACCAGCTGTAAACCAAGAACAAAGCAGAAGTATTATATAAGTTAAGCATAGACTTGCTATCTGTTAGTAGTAATAATGATAAGAAGCACTTAAAATCATGAAATGCTTTATGCCAGCAATCACTAATCAAGCTTCTTCAGTTTCAGACTTGTAGAAACCATCTGTCTTAATTTTCCAGGCTGCTATAACAAATATCACACAGTGGGTGGGCTTAAACAGTGGGAATTGATGGCTCACGATTTTGAGGCTAGGAGAAGTCCCAAATCAAGGCAACAGCAAGGTGATGCTTTCTCCCCAAAGTCTCTAGCATTGGGGTTCCTTGGCTCCTTTCTCATATCACATGGTGATGCAGTCTCCTTTCTCTTCCAGGTTCCTGTTGATTTCCAGCTTTTCCCTGCGGTCTTTTCTTACTCTGGCTTCCAGTTCCTCTCTCTTTATAGGGCCTCCATTAATCTGGATTAAGACCTAATTTCATTCAGTTGGGCCACACCGTAACTAGAAATAACATCTTCAAGAGATCCTATTTACAATGGGGTCACACCCACAGGAATGTGGATTAAGAACATGTCTAAATTGGGGTACATAATTCAATCCACCACACCCTCTTCAGTCAGCTTTAATAGAGACTGAACTTATTTAAAAATATTTAGCAGTTCACAGATTCTCTGGAAAGGACAGAGAAACCATCTTGGAAGCAATGTTCCAGTAATCGCGTTCAAATCACACTCTAGAACTACCCCAATGAAAACGCCAAAGGACGCCCATACTGGGCAGAAGCACTGAAAATCGATTGCTCTTTTGATACTGAGTTCTTGTCTCTACCACTAGAAATGCTGCCATTTCTTTCTCTAGAACTCTGAAGGCATATGCCTCCATGATGACTTTTGGAGGGCATTTCCATCAGATATACTCTTACTGGATGCATGTGGTTGACCAAATGAGTTTAGGTAACATCACATGGTCCCTTGCCTTCAATGAGGCTGTAAATGCACGCTTCTGGTTGCAAGGAAGACTGAAGGGGCAGGTTTAGGGTGGCATTAACTCATAAGATAGGGGATTCCCAAACATAGGGAGAGGTACTGGCTGGCCAAAAGGAATAGAAAATATCCAGATCATTTCTCTAAGTGTGATACTTACCATCTGCATCATAATATCTCAGTGTTGATGAAAAATGCAAATTTCCAAGCCTTACTCCCAAATCTTCAGATTAAATTTTCACAAGGGAACCAGGAACCTGCATTTTCTCCAGGCTCCTTAGGTGAGTCTGATGAAAACTACAGATTGAGAGCAGCTGGGCAGTTTATATTTTCAAAAGCACTTTAAAAAAATTTTTGTATGATATACTTTCAGAATTGGCTAGAAAGAAAGCTATAACTGCTACCATAGTTGGAGATCAAAATCTCTATAATTCTCTATAGGAAAGCCCTCTGCAGTTGATAGGACAAATAATAAACTTCTGCTCTTCTTTCTACAGGAGGATCTTAAAGGAAGAAGAAAGACAGTATTAGGGGGCATTTAGGAGCATGGCATCTATAGCTAAATTGCTTGAGCTTGAATACACTCCATCTCACTTAACAGCAGGTAGCAGATTATATTTTCCAAAGATGGCCATAAAAATATCTCCCATCCCACGTGCTCTTCTAAACCCTTGCCACACCCCCATCATGAGATGGAGACTGTTTTCCCTTCTCTTGAATCTGGGCTGGCCTTTGCAACAGCTTCAGCCTACTGAAAATGCTGAAAAATGCTATGCACTTCTACCTGGTCATCTTGGGATGTGCACTCTGGATCCAGCCACCACATTGTGATGGACCCATGGATAGGCACACATAGAGAGGAGCTGAGCCCTGGCTCACAGCCCTGGTTAAGTGCCCATTTGTCCACTTTGCCAGCCCTGTGGTCCATCTTGGAAATGAGTCTTCCAGCTCCCAGATGAGCTGTCCAATTTGATACCACATAGAGCAGAGACAAGCCATTCCCACTTGGCCTTGCCAAAATTGTAGATTACTGAAAAATATAAACAACTGCAGCTGTTTTAAGCCTCTAAATTGGATAGTTTTTATGTAGCAATAGATGACTAATGAGAAGATAAATTAATTAACCTCTCTATGTCTCATTTTCTCTGTGTGAAAAATGGGGATGATAGTTGTGCCCACTATATAGAATTTTCTTAAGGATAAATAAGTTATTATATGAAAAGCATTTAGAAAAGAGTTTGACATGTAATAAATGCCCTGTAAGAGTTAATTGAGGTAAGGGGAGAGTGTACCTGGGATGACCAAGAATGAAGTAAACAGCCAATCCAGAATTCCTTTAGACTATAGTGAAATTGTATTAATTTCACATATCTGGGGTGGGACAATTTGAATTAGTAACTATCCAAATGATAAAATTTTCAGTATATAAAATGAGTTTTACTACTTTCAATTCTACCTATGATTTCAATCAAGCTAGTGTCAATAAATATTTGTTTAATTAAAATTATTTGTTCTTACCATGTAAATAATTTTTTATTATCATTTCCAAGTCAGGGCTCAGAGTCTAGATATCTAGTTCTGTTTCATATCTCCCTTCCCCTTAATGAGTGATCTGAGCCAATGATCTTAGTTTTCTCCAAAGACCTGGTAGTTTCCCAATAAATACTTGGTAAATAAATAAAGCTGTAAGACATGATACAAATATTAGTTATTCTAGCACACGGTTGTTTACCAGGCAAATGACCTGTTGGAAACAACACAGAACTGAGAACCACATTGGCTCAACTCTGAGATGGGCCATTGCTTAAGGAAGTAGTAGGCAGGATGGGAAGGGTCCAGGAGGACAGGTGACCCTCGAGGACCTGAGAGGGTCCTGTAATCTTCCCTAACACACCAGTCCCCTCTGGGACAAGGACATGTTGCCAAGTGATTATGAGTCCTTTCTTCTCTTACATAAGTCAAAATATACCAGAGCCATTGTATTAGTTATCTATTGCTGCACAGCAAATTACCCCTAAGTTTAGTGGCTTAAAATGACACACATTTACCTCACAGTTCCTGTGTGTCAGGAACTTGGGAGCAGCCTATCTGGGTGGTTCTGGCTCAGGATGGCCCAGGAGGTTGCACTCAAGCTGTTGGCTGTGGTCTCACTTGAAGATCTGACTGGGAAATGCCCTGGTTCCAACATGAGTCTCGGGATTGGTAGCAGGAGGCCTCAGTTCCTCCCCACATTACTCACAACATGGCAACTTGCTTCCCACAGAACAAGTGACCCAGGAGCAAGGGGGTGGGGAGAGGAAACACCTAGACAGAAGCTGAAGTCTTTTTTGTAACCACTCTACTGGTCACACAGAACCATCCTGGTACAACATGAGGTGGGACTATACAAGTACGTGAATAGACAGAGGTCATTGGGGCCATCTTTTAGATTTCCTGCCACAGCCATCCTTGAGTGGAAAGTTCTTGCCTTGATGTTCCTTTCAAGTCTTCCCTCAAGGTTTATCATAACCATATTTCACCTGTATTAAAATATTAAAGGTCAAATGGAAATGCCTGGAAAGTTAATTCCACTCCATTCAAGTCATGTCAATGACTGTCCAGTGGCCACCATGGACATGACTCTAAGCTGGACATCATGTGGAATACAAAGATGAAGAGCTGCAGGGCCTGTTCACAGGGAGCTGGGATTCTGAAGGGGCAACAGTCAGATCGTGCATAATTATTATAAGACCAAGAGACGTGCAGCAAATATAAAATACTGGGGCTGTGTTATAATCAAGAGTGTAGTCAAGTGTTCTTTATATGATTTAATTTTTAATAAGTAAATTAAATGAAGAGGTCATAGCAGATGATCACAAGATCCTACTAGCTCTACATTTTCTAAAGACTGTGTACCTATGGGCTGAAACAGAGTGGAAGAAGACCCCAGCAGGGCCTTGTGACCCGGAAGCTTCCAGTGACGGCTGAGAAGAGCTTCTGGCTCTCCAGGAGCCATAGAATGCCCAGACTGGAAAGGAGAAAGGGGTGAGAGTGTGTGATGAAATCTGATATCTCAGAGACCAGAGTTGACAATTCCTTTGTACCTCAGTAAAGAGTGACTGAAGCGGTTTTGAAATTTCAAGAGCATTTCTTGTGTCCATTTCAAGATAAAGATTTGGAAATGTGTTTTTTCTTTTTCCTTTGAAATTTTTACATTGTTCTGGTCTATACGGTCATGTCTGACTATTTTTTCCTGGGATTCTTATTTTCCTCTTTCTTAAAAATAGGTATCAGTACTACTAATTATCCTGAAATGTCAATGCACTTTAAAATGCCAGTGTTTTACTCATACTGGACAGACTAGTAATTGGAACTTGAGCAAAATCAGTATCTACTTCAATTTGCTGCACAATAAAAACCAACCTAACCTGAAAAGTATGTAGGTTGGACAAAGAGGAAATCTTGTTGAATTTATTCTTTTTCCTTGCCCTCTATCTTTCAAAAAATTGTGGATGGTTTTCTTTTTTAAAAAATCTTTTCTTTTTTCCTTTTATTATTCCTACATATGCAGTTTTATCAACTATTTCTTCACCTCTTTAAGGGGTGGCTTTCAAACATGTAGCCTTATGCAAGTTGCTCTGGTCTTTAAATGCATTCACTGTAAATGAAAAATCCTTGTGCTCTGGACCCTGCTCCCTGGGTCACAGCAGCAGCAGCAGGACCTGGGGTCTTGGTAGACATGCAGAATCTCAGCTTCCACCCCAGAACTACTGAAGCAGAGACTGCATTTTAACAAGGCCCCCAGATGGTGAGCTTCACATAAGTTGCGGAGCTGTCTCGCAGAACTGAGTAGCACTTGTCCTTCTCAGTGGTGTGCATGCATGCAGACCAGCGTGGCGGCTTGGCACGGTGAATATTTGGGACTTTTGGAGAGTGCTGTGTTTCTCTCTCACCTGCCTCGGCTTTATTTTTTTATTTTTCTCTGGAAATACTGAAACAATTGAGACTTGCTTTGGTTTTCCCCCATCCTTTGCAGCTGATCCCATTCACCTTCAATTCAGCCAGTTTCCATCAAAGCTAAATATTAAACAGATCTGTCTCTTGCCAGCTGACCCTACATAAGGACGTGCACTGGCCCTCACTCTGTGGGTGGGGAGCTGAGCCGACAAAGGGAGAGGAGAGACAGGAAGGAGCCAGTGCCTGTCCCCCGGGAGAGCCCAAAGCTGTGTCTGGGCCTCCACATCAGTTAAGCAGCCAATAGCCAAACATCCTATAGCTTCTGCAAGACATTCTTGCAGAGAAGTTCCTTTTCGCCAGAGGGTGAAAGGATGGCGAAAGGATTTTGTCTGTCTTTCCAATGGACTTCATGAGAGAAGAGTTTTAATTCTAACAGAGAGGTAACATTTTTGGATACTGGAGCAAACTTTCCTGTGTATCTCATGTGACCTAGCTTTGCATCTGGGTATTATTTTTCACCAGACTTTCATCCTGCTCAATGAAACAAGAGCAGGAAAGTGAATTAGGGTGACCAACTTCTAAAAACACATTTGTATCATGAACAATTACTTCTTCACAGCAAATTAACAAACGAAACCCAGCTCTTCTGAAATGCTCTGAAACCTTGGTGGTCCTTATGAGCACTGAAGAGATGGGTGAAGTTTGCATTCTGGAAGATTTCTGTCCAGGGAGAAACTATCTCATGCTCTACTATCTCCAAAGCTTGCCTAAATATGCAGTATGTCAATATATGGAAATAAAGAAGAGAGGAGATGGGTACAGAAAAAAAAAAAAACAAGAAATGACAAAACACAACTTTTGGCCCCACCATTTCACCATTTCTACCATTTCACGCCTTCAGAGAGAATGACTTGAGATAGCACTTCCCTTTGCAAGGTTATGCAAAACAGCAGAAATGCACAGTTTCTGAAAAGACTCTGTATTAGTCAGCCAAAGGGGTGCTGATGCAAAGTACCAGAAGTCTGTTGGCTTTTATAAAGTGTTTTTATTTGGGCTAGAAGCTGACAGTTACAAGGATAAAGGGTAAGTTACTTCCCTCACCAAAATCTGTTGCCATGTGTTGGAGCAAGATGGCTGCCAATGGCTGCGAGGGTTCAGGCTTCCTTCTTCCTCTTAAGGCTCCATGGTCCCAGCTTCTTCTGAACTCCGCTGTAGGCTGGGATAAGGCTCATCTCCCTTCCCAGGGCTCGTTTCTTTCTGGGCTCAGCTGCTCTGCTCTCTTCACAAGGTCAGTTGTAGACTATCAGGCTTATCTCTCTTCCCAGGCCCATGTCTATGGAGCACTCTCTCTTCCTGCTTATCTGCTTCTGTGTTCTCCTCCGTGTATTTACTCCCCTCTCTTGGATTGAGCATTTGTTTATATAGTCCACAGCTGTAGGCTAGTTGTAGGCCGGGACTGAAACTGAGTCACCCTAATGAAGTGGTCAAATAAAAGCCCTAATCTTGATTTAACAATGTAAAAGTGAAACCTCTGAGTCTAATACAATCTAATATGCCCAGAGTAACAGACCAGTTTACAAACACAATCAGTATTTCTTTTTGGGATTTATCAATAATATCAAACTGCCACAGACTTCAATTGTTTTAAAGACACAGAAAAGCCAACCAACTCTCTGCTCAATGGGAATGACCAGCAGTTGCTGTTTTTATTATTATTTTTTTTTTTAGTTTTAAAGAAGCTTTAGATTACATAAATATTACATAAAAAATATAAGGGCTTCCCATATGCCCCACTCCATCCCCCTCCCACACTTTCCCACATCAACAACATCCCTCATTAGTGTGGTATATTTATTACAATTGATGAAAGCACATTGAAGCATTGATACTAACTATGGATTACTGTTTGCTCTACAGTTTACACTCTGTTCTGCACAATTTTGTAGGTTATGACAAAGCATACAATAGCCTGTATCCATCACTGCAATGTCATGCAGGACAACTCCAATGTCCCAAAGATGCCCTTATATCACACCTATTCATCACTCTCTCATCCCTCAGAACCTCTGGTGGCCACTGCCTTTATAACACTGATAAGAGTTCTTCCATTGCTAGAATAATCAGTCTATAGTAGAATAGTAATAAGTCTACTTTAGTCCATTATTCATTCCCCAATCTTGAGGATTTGGAGATGGTAATGGCCACTCTGCTTCTAATTGAGAGGGAGCTTAGATCCCATGGGTTAGATGGATGGAACTATCTTGCTTGCAGTTGCAGAAACTTTCTGTTCCTTGGAATGGGTGTTGTCCATCATCATCTCCTCGTTAGTTGTCCTGGTTGAGTCCAGTGAACTGGAGAGTAGGTGTTGCAATTCTGCTGAGATTCAGGGCTCAACTGGCACATGGATGGATCAAAGATTTAAGTCACTGGGACATCCAGCATTTTTGAGAGGAAAAAATCACAGGAGTCAGGAAGGCTGCCCGTGATCCAGAATAAAAAACCTAAGGGTCATAATAAGAAGCCGGTAGGGATGCATTTGCCTGTGTAAAAGGAAATCTGTGGGAATCCTAGGAATTACTGTTCACAGAGTCTTCTTAAGCCCTGTGATTTCACTTTCATCCATCGTCTTGTTATTCTGGATTTTGAGTGTTGTCCACGTGATTTTTTGAAAAATGAAAAATGTGGACTTATTCCCTTGCCAAATACATGAATCTTTGGAAATAAGAGGTGAAAGAGTGAGTTCATTTTCTCTTTAGCCTGACTTCAGCCAAGTATAAGCTTAAGTATTCTTAAAATGTCTGTAATTTCAGAAACTAGAGATATATTGGGTTTTGTTGTTATATTTTATTCGTGGTAGGTGTTTTTTTTTTTTGTTTGCTTTGTTTTTTTAATGTAGGCGATACCATAGAGTTGTGTGAGCACTGTGAAACGTGGGCTTATTAATACATATTTAATAGACTAAGCATTCTAAATGGTTAGTAGAGAATAATATTCAAAATTGTGTACCTCATGTCTGAGACAAATTTAGACACTTAATAGATGCATTTGGTGAGTAGTAAAGCTGTAACCCTAGAAGGAAATTTTTAAAACAGGATCGCATATTTCCTTTGGGGAGAGGGGAGAAGAAGAGGAAAAGAAGGACAAGGAGGAGAAGGAGGAGGAGGAGAGAGGGAGAGCAGAGAGAGAAGGAGAGGAACAGAGAGATTGAGAAGGGATTAACTTCATTCAGAGCTCCAACTGATAGTCTCCTTGTTTTTCTACCTCACATGCAAATATCTTTCCATAATTTGCATATTCCTATAATGGACCTAAAATCTTTCTGGAATGAAGAAAAATATCCATTTATTATATAATAATTGTTCAAAATTAATCATTACATATTTTTTAAAAACCCAAAGTTGTTCTTGGGTTCAGTAAAGATTGATTTGTAATTGTTATTAAAAATCAAGGGCTCCTCCTAGTGATCCTGCTAAATCAATGCAGCTACTAATCCAGGGGCCTCTGCTTTCTTTGTTGTGTAGCAGGTTCCTTCTAAACACAGCTTGAGAATCTAATGAGTTCAAGGTCCAACAACGGATAAATGCATTTTAAGGAAGCGCAGTATCTCCTTCCAGCCACTAGGGGCCATTTGACTAAGTTTATCCTTCCCAGTACGTGAGAAAAGTCCCCCAGTGGACTCCTAGTGGGCAAAGAGAAGACCTGCTCCTCATCCCAAAGATGTCATTAGCAGTAGAGTCAGGCTCATCATAGTCAATATTCCTCAAATTTGATTAATTTTCAAACCATCTTTAAGAGGAAAACATGTAGTCCCTCAAAATGGGCCCTGGAACCAATATCTGTAAAACCAGACGTGCATACAAAACGATTGTTCTGGCTTATTTATTATTGTCAACAAGAGTAGGATGGCGTGAAAATGAGGAAGCTAACCTCCCTTTTACTATTACGTGCTTTAGTTGGATATTGCTTGCCTACTCTGTACCCTTAAAAAAGAAATGTGGGTGAAATCACTATGCCCACCACCACCACCAAGCCCTCCGCCCAGGATCAGCCCAGTATCCCTCTCTATCCTCTCATGTACAGCGGGAAGCACTGGGGGAGGTGATATTTCCTTTCTTCTTCCCTGCCTGGGCTCAATTCCAGGCCAGCTGCTCCAGGCACCACTGTCTTATTGAAGGTAATTAAGCAGATTTTATAAGACATCCTCCTCCGTTTTTACCACTATTGAGCACAAGAAAAAACTGTTGGGCACAGCCAGGCAAGAACACGTGTCCTGGATGCGTTGGCGGCCATGCAGCGCAGGAGAAAGCCGTTCGAGGGCACAGCTGACTGCAGGAAAGCTGTTTCTCTCTTTTGATGAGGTTACAAGATGGTTCATTTGCTAACTTGTGGAAGCAGCTTTGAAGGAGAGTCCTGCAAGCTGGACTGTTGTAATTGGATTTAAGTACGGTTGAATATAATATAAAAGTGACGCATCCTCCTAATAATTAACGTTGTAGTCTCCGGGTTTCATTCAAAGTTTTAATCATGCTTGAACTCGCAGATTTGCCTTAAAGCTTAGAGGCTTCACCTCAAAAACCAACCGACTGCGGGAGTTTAACAGGGAACTCAGGAGCACATTGGAGTTTTGTTTCATAAAGTTCTGTGCCCTCAAAATGCAGCCGTGGTCTTCTGATGCCTAGTTCCTGCCAGCCAGGGTGATTGTAAAAGGATTTCAGCATTGGCAGAAGCTGCTCCTTCTAATGCACATTGTGTTGGAGCGTCAGGGTGAGGGCTGAATTTTCCACATTGGAGTCTTCCCAAGGTTTCAGCTCCCTTATCCTGGTATGTGGAGTGCGGGGAAAACAATCAAGTTGAGCTTTAGGATGTGGACTGGAGGCGGGAGCTCTGCCTATAAATTACAGCAGTGTCTGAACTCACGTGACCTGGAAAGGGGACAAAGTGGCCACGGTGGGCTTCGGCCCCGAGCCAGGGCCCCTCCAGAGGAGGAGCCGAGTCGGGGCTTGGCCCCAGGGCCACCGCAACCTGGCCTGTGCTTGGATGACACACAAGCTCATTGCTGCTTCCCCTGAATCATGGAAACAAACAGGCCAGGCCAGGATGGAATAAATGAAGCCAAAGGTTAAAAGAATGTTTAAGACAGAGATGAATTGGAGAATTGGAGAGGCCAGATTTTGTCTTTCCCATTCTCTTTTATTTCAAAGCACAGCCTTGTCTAGCCTCTCCTCTCAGCAGTGGGACCAGGTTGACAGCCAAGCAGCTCTGACCCCCCACAAGGGCCTCTGGAGACAGATGTGTCATGAGGACCTACGACCAGTGCAGTAGACAGGGCCTGGGAGGGCCAGGAGGCCAGAGCCCGTGCCTGCAGACCTGCTTCATGCGTGTTGAGAAGGTGCCAGGATTTGTGCTTCCTGCAAAACAGAATTTGCCTTAAGGAATACGTGTAGAAGATATTGTCACCCTCAAATTCCACAGGCTCACCCTCCAAACTCCAACCCCATAGAGACATCAGGCTCTTTGAGACCCCCTTGAGCTCAGTGTAAACTGCCCATGGGAAGAACATCAATCCATTTGTCTTTTGAAACACTCTCTGGTATGTTTATGAAATGAGATCCGGAGGCTCCAGTTTCACAATCAACAATGCACATAAAAATAGAAAAGTGTTCGTTCCTAGATCATTTTGTCTTTAAACAGCAAGATCAACCAAAGCTCCCTTCTGGGAAACGGTGATCCTGCACTCAAGCCTGAAGGGCGCTCGGGCAGCCTCGCACCGGCCGAGGTCGTAAGGAAGTCCTGGTCAGTAACTTGGGCCTTTAGTACCAAGATGGCCGGTCACTGGGTCCAGGTGGCATCGTTCAGTGAGCTCTCTTGGGCCCAGGCAGGGCCCACCATCTAACGGGCTGGAGAGCTTTTTATGAAGTCCCCAGTACTTGTTGCCAGGCCTCCCTTCCTCTCAATTTTTCAATAGTGGGATAGCTCCCTGGAAATATCATCTGGATGTTTCTGACTCCTGTATATTTAAGCCCATCCTGTTGTTGTTTTCAAAAGGCATTTGATGGCTGTTTGGGGCAAGGCTTTTGTCTTGATTTGACCAAGGAATCCTGCAAATCAGACTCACAAAAGTCAACATGGATTGATGTCAAGTCTTAAGAGTTCCGCCTTGTGTTTGTGAACATTTTTCTAACTGGTCTTGTTAAATTGCCTAAGAAGACATGAGAGAGAGGTACTATCCTGTTCCAAATTACCTTCAGGGCAGAGCTTCTTCCCTCAGAGCTGGCAACCCGGGATTCCATCAATAAGCAGGGAGGAGATATGGAGTTTCCAGCAAGGTTGCTTAAGAAAGGGAGGGAAGAAAGAGCAAAAATAAAGATCAAATCTCAGGTTCTTTCTGCATCGTAGGAAGCGCCTTCCACTCTAAGTGGTAGACAGAGAGACAACTTGACCTTGCTCTTAGGTCAGACGGTACCAGATTCCCAAACCATACGACATTCAACATAGGGTTTTGGAGTCATAAAGACTTGGGTTAGAATCAAAATTCTGTCCTTCTTCCCCTTTCGTCTCCACCCCCCACCCCAACTAGATGACCTTGGATGAGTTACTAGAATTCTCTGGACCCATTTCCACATCTTTCAAGTGGAAGTAATAATACTTAACGTGTAGCTTTTAACTAGAGTTTACTGGCACATACTATGCACCAGACATTGTGCTAAGACCTCTGCATGTGTTATTTCGCTCTATGCTTATAATTTCCTTATTCTATAGATGGAGCAAAAGATGTCTCTCACTGACTGAAGGGGATTAGTATGGCCTTATGGGGCAGCAACCTAAGCCTGGAAAATGCAGATGAAGAAAGAGTTTTCTGTCCAAGGGTGTATCTGTCCCAGTGATGAGGCTCTTAGTGCTTTTCACAAACACAGCAGTTGACTGCACTTAAGAGGGCTGGTGGTAAGCGGGTGTTTTGTCCCCCAAAGGATTTGAGAGGCCCACATGGTCTGCATTCAGCCAATCCAATTCAATTCCCTTTTTTCAGAAGAGCAGGAAATGTAGCTCTCTGTAGAGAGATGTGTCCTAAAACTCCTGGACTACTCTGATTAAGAAAAGAAGCATGTTTGCAAAATTGAGCTAAGATATTGAGGAGATAAGAGTGGACACTGTGGTCACAACAGATAAAAATAAGAAGAAAAAGAGCTGATGCAAGTGGGAGTGCATTTTTGACTTTACAGTTGACACACACAGTTGCTAAAACCCATGGCCATGTTTATATTAAGACATTAAGCGACATTGCTTCCAAAGAGACGGTAGTTTCTGTTCAGCTGACCTGCCAGAGCATGTATTAATCTCTTTATTTTTAGGGTGACGAGAGTAACTACCATTTATCGAACTCTTTCTGTGCTGGGAACTACATTGGCTACTTCACATACATTATTTCATTTAATCCTTTCAAGAATTCTGTTGAGAAAACTGAGTCTCAGAGGGTTTAAGTGATTTCTTCCCAAGGCCACGCACATTATACATAGATTTGAATTCCATGTCTCAACTCCAAAATCCACACTAGGCCACACCTCCTGCCTCTAACACATCAATGATTGAAGAGAAAGGGAACAGAGGCCAGGGCTGGGGAATTGGCATCTGTCCAGTACCTGCTCTAAACCAGGTACTTTACATGAGTTTTCACATGCCCAAGTTTTCATAATTAATATGCATGTGAGCAGGGATTTAACACTCATGAATCTGCTTCCGTCATTCACCCATATTCTCTCAGTTGAACTTGCTCCCAGATACTCTGGAAATAGTTGCTTTACGTGTATTTTTAAAAATTGAAATACATGGTAATGCTAGATTTAGGAACCACCTAATCCTGGATTTAACTAAAAACAATATTGGGAATTAAATTTTAAACCCTGACTCCTGCAAAATAAATTACCCCCAAGGTATAGTGGTTTAAAAATAACATTTTATTATCATGTGTCTTGATTCTGTGGGTCAGAAGTTCAGGCAGAGCACAGCAAGTTCAACGTCCTTCTGTTCCACAAAGTCTGGGGTCTCAGCTGGGAAGTCTTGAGGGCAGGGGGTTGGAATATGTGAGGAGTGACTGAGAATTTCTCGCTCTTTCTACACACACACACACACACAAGCTCTCCAGATGGCAAACTTGGAAGAACAAGGAAGAATAATCAATGACCATAGAACAAGGTGGAAGAAAAGCCAGTAAAGAAATTATTATTAGTTGGCTATTTTGAAATTATTGATAGTTGTATATTTGGAAGAAAATGTAGATTGCCCATTACTTGCAAAGTATTGTGGATGCTGGAAAACCATTATGTGGTAAGAGATTGTCTAAAAAACTATAAAAATGAACTGTTCTTGGAATTAGGCAAAGAAATACTATAGTGAGGCAGCTTTGAATGAAGTTGGAATAGCAGAAGAAGGAAAACAATGGAATCCTTTAAATATATATAACACAAAAACCCAACAGATCTCACTTTTTATGCATTTTTGTTTGCCTTAATGCTCAGTCTTGGTGTAATGCCACTGTGTTAGCTTTTGCTGAGTGTGTTTGTTATACAAGATGGTGGATAATGGAAATTGTGGTATAAAGCCATTCCCCTCTTTAGCTCTGTCAACAACAGAAGGTACACAGTGTGGGCTAATCTGTGGAAAAAAAGTTTTCCCTCAATGCCAATTAAGTTAAATTTGGAGGTACCCACTCACTAACCCCCCCTCCCCCAGGGCTTAGCTTGAGCCCACTGGAAATCATTTTGATCCCTAGATATCATGCCTTCCCACTGAACAGAAATCCAAATTGGTTTTCCTACGACGTGAGTACTTCTGAGATCGCCAAGGCCCCTGACCACTCTTAAACTTAGCACTTCCCCTTTCTATGTCAACAAATCAGGATAATGATTTTCACTATTTTACTACATTCTCAAGAACAAAGGAGACCAAACAAAAAAAAGTAGTTCCAGTGACAAGCCATAATAATGCAAGAGGAAACTTATTTCCATACTAAATTGAGCACATTTTGGGGATTGTGTTTTATAATATGCTATCATAATTAGTTTCATATACCTTTATTTCAGAATTATTGGTCTTCTCTGAATTTAAAATTATACCAATTCAGAAAGCGAAGGCCATTATTTTATCATTTTCTTTATTCAGAGCAAATGAAAATCAACTCTTGTATAAATTTAAAAAGTGATGGTATGGATGTTTCATCTTGTAGGATTTTTAGAATATGTGCTTACGGCCTTCTTGAAATGATTTTAAGAATACACCAGTCTTGCTGATTTCATCCCATGGGGCCTGGGCAGTGACAGTGTTTTACTTTTTTTGAGTTTATTTTTAATATTATGCTCCCAGATCTCTTTGGGAAATGAAAAAGTTCATATGAAGTCGTTGGTTTGTTTGCATCTCCTGTAAAACAGTTTTTTATATTGCCCTTTAGAGAGTCCAGTGAATCTTATATCAGAGCCCCTTCAACAAGGTCCTCTGAAAATTTAATAACAGGAAAAGCAAGGATCTTCTGACGTAGTGAAATGCTCCTTTTCATCTGATGCTGAAAACAATGTAACCCATTGTTTTTCCTCTCTCCCTAAACTGCCAGGAAGCTCGGAATTAAATTTAATGTTCAGTTACAATAACTATTTTAAACTTTCCTTTTTATATACTTTTTTATTTTCTATTTTAACAACCTTATTGTGTATGCACATTTTTATGGAAACCTGTCTAAAATCTTCTAGAAGAAGGAAAAGTATAAAGTATTCTTTTTTAACAAATCATTTTACGTTGGAATGAGTGGGTTGTTTTAGACTGATCACAGGCCCATCTTGAATCATTAGTTACTTGGAATAATTGTCTCCACTACTCCCCGAATCCTTGTGCATACAAACAAATGGAGAAAAGTAGAAAGACTATTTGGAATTTGACTTCGTGATCAAAATGTACCTTCTGATTTGATTCTCCAAACCACCTTGACTGGGGGAACAGAGAAAAACACCATCTCATTCTCTACCCTCCTCCCCCGCCCCCACCCCTCCCCCAGGATTCCAAATGATGGGCTCAGCCTGGGACAGTTCCCCCAGCATGGACCCCTGTCCTGACACACTGTGGCCCCAGGCTTACTGAAGCGGCTTTGCAGAGAGATGCTTGTTCTATCAGGCTCCTGGGTGGGTATAAGATGCTGCTGAATCTGCTTTCCCTCTACTGACACTTAGTTATTCTAATATCTGATACTGCAAATTCCAAAGGGCTCAAAAAAATACTGATCAAAGAAAGCTAACTCTATTGCTCTAAAGCTTAACAAATAAACATTTGCATTTCAATTTCCAGTGAAGGAGCAAAGGAGAGGAGGGACCTGCCCAAGTATTTAAATTAAATCTGGTGCCTCCCCCCACCCCAGTCACCTTTTTAGACAAGTGGCAGGTATTGGTGGGTTCTTAAACACCTTGTAATTGGGTGGTAAATAATAATAGCTTTTAGAAGATCTTACGACTTGCGATTAGAATCTGACGCTGAAGCCCGCCACTTCCTTTACAAAATGTAGTCAGTGAATCATTCTTTGTCACAAAGAGCCTGGGAAAAAATTAAGCTAGGGCACACAGGAATTTGTGGAATTGGTAACCAATCCGAAAGCTTCGGAAAATACAGTAGGCATTCAGTGTGACTTAGAGAACATTTCGGAAGTTTAATAAACCCAGAGCACAGTTATGTGAAACCCCAGTAAGGAACAAAATGGTTAAATTCCACTCATTCCTGCATCTGAGCAGAGCTCAGTGCTGGGTCCTTATCTCTGAACCCCCAACATTCCAACTCCCTCCCCTGATGATATCAGCCACCCCTGGGGGCAGCACGGCTGTGGGGAGAAGGGAGAAATCGCTTAGGAGCCTGATCTTTTGTGACTTGTGCTTTCTACCAACTCTGCCATCTTTCCCTTCTTTTCCAAACAGGAAATGAAGGAGCAGGCCCTCTCAGATGGCAGGGGCTACTGATATTGGTAATAAGCATATACATGAAAGAAAAACAGAAACAGAAACACATTAAAACAAGCTCCTGTAATGCATGGGACTCTCTGCCCCCTCTAAAGGAACAAGACTTAATTCCATGGTGACTTGCCAGAGGTTTGACTTTCAATTAAAAAGCCTAAATGGCTACCAATATTTTAAGAAATACAAACAGTTGAGCTACAGTAAGGTTGATGTGAATATGCAAACTAAGTAATTTTCAAACACAAATGCATATTCTTATCATTCTAAACCAATGCCATACCAACAAGCACGCCCCAGCCTGACCATGTTCTCAGTGCAGTCTACACCAGTAATTTCTCAGTGCTATTAGAAAAATAGCGGGGAGGTTGTCACATGGCCCAGGGAGGGTGAGCCATGGGGGTTTTCCACACCCACAAATGAATCTTATTGGTGTGCTTGTTCCTCCCACTGCTGGTGCCTCTCCAAGGAGACGACTGCCACTTTCTCAGACAGAGAGAAGGAGGGGAAAATGGTGAAATACCAGGTATGAATTGGAGCCACAGTTTATTAGATACTACTAACTGCTGACTTGGCTACTCGTATCAGTTTCTCTCTTCCATACTTCCCCAGTGGTTTAAACTATGAGACACGTTCTTTGTACCTTAGACCTAAGAGAAGTTTCTGACAAAAATATAATTCCTTTTATTCTAAGTGGAGGCATAAAAATGCTCCCAGACAAGTGTTTTGCTGTTCGATTGGAATGTGAAATCCCATTGGTTTTGAGAATGGATTAACATTGTGCTTCTGGGTCACTGTACCTTCCACTCGCCCAGGGGCACGGCAGGAGGCGGGCGCGTGGGGCACCTGAGGCTCGAGCAGTGGGACGTCTGCACAGGTGGGCTCCATAAGCATGACTAGCACTTCACAAACGGTATTGGACCCAGAATGTTAGAAGAAACCAGTGGTCTGCTCCACCCTCTCCAGTTGCCCCTCAAGGCTCTCTCTGCATCTTTGCACACTTCTCTGAGCCCCCAGGAAGCCGACCTCCACAGTCTGCGTCTACCCGGAGCTTTGCCCTTTGCTTTCACTTGGATTCAGCCAATGGGAAATCCCAGAGGAGATGAGAGTGGCTGCTGCCCACCACCAAAAACCACCACTTGCATTGGGTGGTCTGGAGGTGGGCTCTAGTAGCCACTTGCATTTCCGTTCTTGCTTTTTAGCTTAAAGGAGTAATGATTTCCCACTGTTGCTGGTCCGAGAGGCACTTCTCCATCCCTTTTCTCTGCCCATACTTTTGATTAACATCCTTTCATTAGGCTCTTTGCAACCACTGCTTCTGAGTGTCTTTATTTTCTGACAGATACATATAACTATGTAGTTAGGAGGGATGACTGGACTTAAAAGAAATCAATAAATCAGATTTTTCATTATCTGGAATCTCCCTTCCCTCTTTGGTTCAATGTATTATGCAACATTGAAATACGAGAACAATTAGTCACGGCTAATAATATGTATTGAGTACCTAGGTGCTGATAAATTAAATCTAGAAGGTCCAATATGGCAGTGCCCGTGCTAAGCCCCATGTCAGCAAAACAAAAAAACCTCAGCAAGTTTCTATTTCCTTAAATGCCCAACTCACCCAGAAAACCAAATTTAAATACAGCCAGATCGTTACCAAGTAAAGTCATCTAACTTACTCACTTACGCCAACTAACTTCCTCAACCCCAAGCAACCACCTGCTCCCCACTTTGTAAGACCCCCTTAAGTAAAATGGAAACAATGTCAGCCAATCAGAACTCTTCCTCACTTGCTTCCACATTCCCTCTATATGAGTTTCTCCTTTCTAGCTTCCTTCTTTTTTCTGAATGGGATGCTCTCCAATTCATGAATTGTTCAATAAAGCTGTGGGAACCTAAATTGCATTTCTTTTATCAGTGTTAAATGTTTACATGTATTATCTCATTTAATGCTTATTACCATCCTATAAGATAAGTACTATTATCCCCCTTTTCCACACTAGGAAACTGAGGCACAGAAGGGTTAAGGAACTTGCCCAAGAATCCATAGCTGCTAACATGCCTGGTACTAGGGCCTGTGTTCCTAATCTCTATATGCAAATTCTCCCAGTGCCTTCCCAAGCTCAGAGCAGCTTTTCCCTGCTTCTACCCTTTAATTCTCCCTTTCCTGGTTTCCTTCTCTTTTCTTTCGCAACCCCTTGCTTTCTACTCTGTTACTTCACCCCCACCAGCTTTCTCCTCCTTTTATCCTTTTATCTCACATGAGCATGGATTACCTACTCCGGTGCAACACAGACAAAAACAATGTCAACAGCAAATTGTTTCAAGAATAAGATGTAGACATTAGAAATTATGTTTATGGAAAGTTTTTAATCATATGGAGGAGGCTAGACTGCGAATTCCCAAGAGCAGCCCCTGTCTGGTTCATTGCACAGTGTTAAACCCACATATATTTAAGGAATGCCATATTAAGCTTAAAACACAGGACACAAAATAATATATGCATCGTGGTCTTGGGAAGCAATTTTAGAGAAATATGCCACAGAGCATGTCACGAGTTGAAATGTATCCCCCAAGTCCTAACCCCCGGTCATGTGACTGTGCCCTTTTTTGGAAATAGGGTCTTTGAAGATTTGGTTAGTTAACACAAGGCCAAACTGGATTAGGGTGGGCCCTCATCCACTACAACTGCCTTACAAGAAGAGAAGAGGCAGACATGGAAGAAGGCCATGTGGATTTGGAGGCAGGGATTGGAGTGATGCTGCTACAAGCCAAGGAATGCCAAGGATTGCCGGCCACTGCCAGAGAGCAGGTAAGAGGCAGGAAAAGATTCTTCCCTAGAGAGACCAGAGGGAGCATGACCCTACCGATACCTTGAGTTTGGACTTGTGGCCTCTAGAACCGGGAGACAATACATTCCTGTTGTTTTAAACCGCTCAGGGTGTGGTATGTTGTTATGGCAGCTCTAGGAGACTAAGACAGGCCACCAGTAGTTGTTTGGGCATCACGGCTTTTCAGGTGTTTATCTGTATCTTTAAACTCTTTCACATTTTCCAAATTTTTCACATTGGGCATTTTGTTAGATACAAGATAATCTAAAACAAAGTAAAAGGGGAAAAGATCCATGTGACTGGATAAAGAGCCTTGATTCTGCTCTGACGGGGTCAGACTGTCTGCCCCATAGAGACAGACAGGGCACAGCAGTTTCCCCTACACCAGATGTGCAGCCCTGCTGTGGATCCCAGGCTCCGAAATTCAAAGGACCTTTGTGGTTATCTAGTCCAAGCACGCTCTTTGACAGCGGTAAGAAACTGGCACCCAACATTGTCGTGAATTACAGAGAAGTGCAAAAATGAGATTCTGGTCCCAGGACTCTTTGTCCAGGACTCTTCCTTTTCTCCTTATAGCTACTAGAAGAGTCATTGTCAAGCCTTGGAGCAGAACATCCTCATTTCATCAAGCGCTTGGCCCTGATTCCTGTTCTTGAGGCCGGGCACCACTGCAAAGACACAAAGTGTCAAGTCCCCAAGGTATAAAAGTAAAAGAGGCCATTTCATGATGCTTCCAGGGACAGTTACCAATGGTTGGTTGGTGAAGGATGTTGTCTCAGAGAAAGGGATCTGGTTTCACGCTCTGCGATGAACCAAATGCCTGGGCTCCAAGCTCTCCTGCCCATGGCTTCTCATCCACAGAAGCCTGTATGGAAAGAAGGAACAGCCGTGAGCTAGACTGAGGTAGTTGGGAAACATACTGCAAAGGAGGGGAGAGCAATCTGGAGAAAAACAGATCATCAGGTTCCCCACTGAGCCCAGAAGAAGTAGCTCCTTTAGGAAACTTTGTAAGCACTCCCTCGCCAATGTTCTTATTTTCTCTGAAAGCACAGGTCTTGCTTTCCAAATCTACACAAGTCTTCACCCACGCCCCCTTTGCTGTATGACTCTGGGGAGGCAATCCGAATCAGGAAGTTAATTGGGGTGGGGCATTCTCCCACAATTCCTCAGGAATATCCTGTGGGAGAGAGAAGGGGAAAGCATTTCTCGGCCACTTGTGATGATACAAACAGGAAGATTTAGTTGAGCATTTAAGCAGTTCTGGAAATTTGAATTTCATCAGTTACACCTTTTTAAGAATTCTTATCCTTTAGAGAGAAGGATCAAACAATTTGGAAATCGTTGCTTGTCTTAAGACCCAGAACATGGACCCCTCTCTCCTGGGATATGTGCTGGGCGTGTAGACTTTCAGAGCTGGCAGTGGGCAACCAACGCTTGAATCAAAAGGCTTTGGACCAAAAGCATTTTGGAAACTCAATGCTGGGGAGAGGAGAATTATATCTGAGGCCAATGGTGCCAGGAATGTAATGAGAATTGAATGGACCATCTCCCTTAACCAAAAAGCTCACTCTCTCTGCCCAAGCGTGGAGAAAGATCTTGCAAACGCATCTCACAGTATTTCTGAACTGGGTCATGTTTTCCTCCAGGGACTCCTTTATTGTTTTTCTCTTACTCATCCAGATACCATGAAAGTGATGTGGGTAAGTCATTGGTAAGAGGAAAATTATAATGAGCGGCATCAGCAAAAAACAGAGCTTTGGTTTCAGTTAAATTGACTTTACTAGGTCTATTAGATTGTAGAGTCCCCAGAGGGTAGAGGTCATTTAAAAATTGTTTTTCTAGTCTTTTACAGTGTTGCTATATCAAAATGTAGTACACACTCAAAAAATACCTTTTTAAAGAAAAAGTGGACATACTTCATTGCAGTATAGTTTTTCTTAAACTAATAAAAGTGCCCCCCCTTTCTTCTTTTAGAAAAAACTTGTTATCCAAGCTACAATATACTTTTTGAAACCTGGAGAAATGCCTGGGGGTCTGGGGGTTGGGGAATGAACCAATTGGGCAAGAGTAATTTTAATCAAGTTTAGCAATAAAAAAAATCTTGGTGTCCTGGCTGATTGGATTTATTAGTAACTGAGGTTTAAAGAAGTTCTCTTTGGTCAGCTGAGTCCTACAGATACGATAGAGTATATCCTATGTGTCAGGAATTGTGCAGGCTGGGGTGGAAAACAAAGGTGAGACAAAGGCCTTGTCTCGTTCATATCAAAAGGGAATTATAAATTCTGGTCATTTGAGGGAGTCAGTTCCTGACTCCATTTTGACAATGAAAAATATATATCTCAAGGTATAGTTAATAACCCTTTTGTGCCTTCATTTTTCAAACGACTACCCAAAACTTCATCCACCTTCACTCACAAAAGTGATGTAAGCAAAAATAATAAATTAGATAAGAGTGACTTTTCATCCAGGAGACATTACTAAAAGAAGTATTGTTAAAGCAGAACTTTCAAGTTCATGATGATATGAAACAGGAGATGAGTTCAGGCTCTGGAGTCAAATGCATGCAGATTCCCACTCCACCACGTGTGTGCCTGGGCAAACAGCCCCATCTACTACTCAATTTTTTTCATATCTTGAGTGGAAATTACAATAATGACACTAAACTTATGTTATAATGAGCTTAAATAATGCATACAAAGTTCTTAAGATGGCCCTTAGTTATCACTCAAGAAATATTTCTTGTTATTTTCTTTGATTGCCACCTCACATTATCTTATGATTTTTAAATGTGTGTTTACCCATCCTTTATCAAATAAAACTTGAGGTACCTCTGGCTTACAATAAAAAAATAAAGCTAAATGGTGAAACAGAAATTAGAAAACAAAACTCAAGTTAAAGCAGATGCAAATGTGCTAACTGAAGTGGTTAATATGATTGCCTTTTGAATTTCAAATTAGGCTTTGGTCACCCTGGCATCCAAGACTCCTAAGTTTCATAACTCTCTTTATTGGAAAGGTAATAGGATACCAGCATCTTAGGAGACAAAAACAATTTTCTTGACACTAGGTTCTAAACAGAACTTCCAAATCAGAGTTTAGATATGGAGATATGGGTGCAATGGGAAATGTCTTTATAGTCAGTCCTAGGCTACAATAAATGTAAAAGAGGATCGCTGAAGGCCATTTCTCAGGTGTAAGAGGTGGCCCAAATAAATGGGCGAGTTCTGATCTCAAAAAAAATTGAAGCAAAGAAAGATCAAAATATTACTTCTATTGCTGATAAATATGGTATGAGAGAATGTCTTTCACCTGCAGACAGGTTAGGTTTCTAATATCGAAACCCACAACCTGAGAGATTTACCTAGCAGTCCTAGGTAGTGAGGGTCCAGCATGGACCTCTGCAGAGGGCAGGTAGGATGTCTGCTTTCTGTAGACAGGGCTACTTCCAAGAGAAAGGACGAGGCAAAGACTCGGCTATACGTGCTATCCCAAACTCACCAATTAAACAAGCTCCTGCTTCTTCCTTGGGAGACCGGGAATATTACACCAGTGAAGCTCCCGCCATAGCAAGAGCAGAAGTCGTCTCCCTGAAAAGTCTCTTATGGTCACCTTCAGTGAAAGCCAAGAATATGATTCTCCAGAGCAGGCGTGGGGTGTTCCGACTTGATCCAAGAAGAGAATTTAGAGATCCCCGAGGAATGCTCAGATGACACGTCCAATTTCCCCTTTCCATTGATTTATTCAATGCCTTCTCTAAGGCAGCCCTATGCGTGCTGGGAACACTATGGGGAGCCAATAAATGGACGTTGATAAATGTGGTAACTGCCACAAAGGAAAGGTGCAAGAGACAGTGAGAGTGTTCAGCTGGGGATCGGGCCCAGGGTAAACTTCTAGCAATTCTTTCCTGAGGACAAACACTTTGAGAGACTTTGAAACGCTGTTTAGGAGACAAAGGAAGAGTATCAAGGAAGAGGGAATGAACTGTCGGTGGCTGAGACGTAAGAGAAACAGGGCATGTTGGAGAAATTACAGAAGGCAGAGGGCAGGGGTACGAGGCCAGCAGAGATGCTGGAGAGGTAGGCAGTGGGCAGGCCACTCTGAGGGTGTATTCTTCACCCCAACAGCAATGCGTAGCCCTTGGTGTTTTGAAGCAGAGAGGGTTACGTGATCAGTTTCACTCTCAGATAGACTTTCGTGGGTGCTCAATAGTCGACTAACTCAGGGATTTTATAGCCCAGAGAGGACTCCCTGTTGGTCTTTGATGCTAGCACACTCTGCTTTGGCCACCATAACCAGGCCAGCATCCTGAAAGGTGGGCTGAGTTACCAAGCTCTTGTCACATGCCCCCAGGAACACCACCTACCAGCTCACACAGATGTTCCGCAATATTCCGCAGGAGGCAACTTTATATAATTTCCACAATGTGTACGTATATTCAGCTAGATTCCTACGTCTTCGCATTTTGGCAGAGAAGGCTTGGATTTGGATTTTGATTTTTAAAGATATTTTTGTATTTAATTTTATTTTTATCCTATCTTTTAAAAATTCAATATGGCTTACAAAAACATAGAAATTGTAGAATGAAGGCATGAAGTGTAAGTAGGTGACAAATGAAATCCAAGGAATGGAGGGGGAGATACTTACAGCTGAGTCTGGACCACGGCTAGCAGCCGGCTCTGGCCCTGGCACAGGGTGGAAGCCACCTCGGATCATTCCTTTGGAATGTCTGATTCTGGGTGTCAGGGCCTCCGTTCTGCCTCCCAGGGTGTTTTGACTGCAAAACGGACCTCAGGTCATTGCAAGTGCCAAAATGCTGGTGTTGGGAGAAGAGGTGAAAAAGAGCAGAGTTTTAACATTCTGCCATTATTTCTGACAGTGATGAGGTCACTTTAAAGATCACTCCAGGCTCATTCTCATAAAATGTTTCATTAGCACATGGAAAGACATCTTGCTTTCTTTAGTAGGTAGGCACACATGCAATTAATCTGAAAAAGTTTTAAATCGCTAAGGTGAAAATGACAAGGAAGCACAACTCAAATGTTTTACACTATTTGAAATTACCTTGTCTTCTAAAGTTTAACCCAGTTCACCTTGATTCTTGGGATAGAACTGAAATATTGGTTCTGCAAGAATTTTCATATTCAACTCACGTACATGGCCATAGATTGCAGAAGCCCCTCAGAACAGAAGCCTAGCGAACGGTGAGTGAGAAATACCAACCATCTCAGTTTGAAAGCCGCTTGCTCCTTCATGAGTAATGGTCTCATTTAAGTTTTAGAAATAGCAAAAAAACCACTGGCTTTGTGCTTTAATGGGACAGCCAACCACTTTCTGTACCCAACATCTATCATTCATGTTACCTGAAAATGTGAGAAGGGTTTCCACACATTCATCCAAGTCACTGGTAGCTAAATAGGATGAGAGCCAGAACTAAGAATATGCCTTTAAAGAAAAGGGGGAAAAGGTAAAGAGAAATGAGTTCACTTGGCTAAGAGACTTCAAAGAGAGTCGGGAGGTCATCCCAGAGGTAATACTTATGCATACCTCAGTAGGATCTCATAGAACACCTAAGTGGATTTCACACCACACTGAGGGACCCCTAAGGGCTCTGGTGACACTCAGCTCCTATACAAGTGGGGATAGCCCCAG
>JAQZBX010022774.1:0-25818 GCA_029593785.1 Cabassous unicinctus | reverse complement strand
GGGTAGAAGTCCACAGTTACCAGGCCATAAAGCATAAGTTTCTTCCCTCACCAAAGTCCATTGCCATGTGTTGGAGCAAGACAGCTGCCCACGTTTGCCAGGGTTCAGGCTTCTTGGGTTCCTCTCTTCCCAGGGCTGTGTTTCTTTCCGGGCTTAGCTCCTCTGTTTCCTCCACAAGGTCGGCTGTAGACTATGAGGCTCTCTAGGCTTTGCCTCTATCCACAAGGCCAGCTGTAGACTATCAGACAAATGGTTTGTCTCTATCTCCTTCCTCACGACCAAGCTCTCTTCCTTCCCGGGCCTCTAGCTCAAGACTCCAACATCAAATCTTCTATAACTCTGTCCTTTGCCATGCCTTTTATATTTATTCCCCACCCACCAAGGGGTGGGGCTCAACGCCCTACTGATTTGGCCCAGTCAACGCCCTGATCATAACTTAATCATGCCCAGATTAACAGACCAGTTTACAAGCATAATCCAATATCTATTTTTGGAATTCATAACTATATCAAACTGCCAAACTGCTACACTCTACTCTCCGAATTCCAAAAATACATTACAATATTCAAAAAACCTTATATCAGTAACAATGCAAGTACAAAATCATATCATAATCATTTTAAAGAAATACAGTTCGTCTTGAGGCAAAGTTCCTTGTAGCTGCAGAACTCTGAAACTTACAAAATCATTTATCTGCTTCCAATACACAAATGGACAGAGAAAGGATAAACATTTTCATTACCATAAGGAGAAATTGGGAGGTTAAACATGAGTCATGGGTCCTCTACAGTTCAGTAAACCTGCAGGCATCCTCCATTCGATTTCAAAGTCTGAGAGTCATTCTTAAGATGGTTTCTTCTCCTTGGGGCTTCATAGGGACCCATCCTTTCCACATGCTTGTCCAACGGCCATTTTCTTGGTTCCACCCTCATCAAGCATCTGGGTGTCGACCAAGCTCCAGACCTCACCGCCCAAGAGTCTTGGGGGTGATTGCCACACCTTACCCAATCTTTGGGTTAGAGTTTTAGCCCCCCTAGTACAGTGATGTGAAGACAACATTCCTCCTAACATTTGGCATACGGGCTCAACCCTCTCAGAACAATGAGTTGACCACCTGGCCTTCCCTAATCCATGGGGACAGGTCCACCCCTCTCAGACCTATGGGGTGCTGACTTTAACGGCCCTAATCCTTGAGGAATGTGCTCCATCTTCCCTGCACCCTGGAGCAGTAAAACTCTTTCTGAACATAGGGTGGGAACATCCACCCTCTTCAACTGCTGGGACAAACTTACCCTCTCTGCACCCTGGGGAGGCAAAACTCTCCCAGAACATTGAGTGGGAACATCCACCCTCTTCCAACTGCTTGGGCAAACTCACCCTCTCTGTACACATGGGTGGGCTCTTCTCTTGGCCCAAGGCGATGTCTTAATTCCAGATCTCAGCTTCCATGGTTTTCTTCTTAAAGCTGTTTCTTCTTCAATCTGTCCCTTCCATGTTCCTTTTAGTCCAAGCTGGTTTTGTTCATACAGTGCTCTCAAAAACGTTGTTGGTTTAGCATGCAAGAAGCAGGGGTCCAAGCCATCAGACAGTAAGACTTTCCACAAGTCTTTCCAAGATAACTGAATCTTCAATCTTGATTTACAAGTTTCAGCTTTAGCTAAGTCTTCAAATGGGGCACTTTCATCTGGAAACTTGATTTCCAGAGACTTGGAATTTCCCGAATCAGTTTCTGTTTTCTTTGTGCTCAAGAGTTCAATCCTTAGTGTATTTCGCTCACCTAGTATTTTGCTATAAGCTGCAAGGAGAAGCCAAGCCACATTCTCTGAGTTTACCTTGGAACGTTCTTCAGCTAAATGCTCAGGTTCGCCATTTTCAAATTCTGTCTTCCATATAATACCAGGAGTTCATCTTGCTAAGTTCTCTGCAACTTTAAAACATGGATCACCTTTCCTCCAGTTTCCAATAATAGTTTCATCATTTACTTCCAAGGCATCATAAAAAGTCTCTTTAGCGTCCATATTACTATCAACAGTCTCTTCAAAGCACTGTAGGTCTTTTCTACCAAGTATCTCATAATTCCTCCAAAAAATACCCGTTACCCATTTATAAAACCGTTCCAACATTTTGGTATTTGCAAAAGCACTACCCCAGTCCTGGTACCAAACTGTACTAATCAGGGTTCTCTTGGGAAACAGAATCAACAGGAGATATCTGTCAATAATCTGAGATTTTATAAGAGTCTCTCACGCGACCGTGGGGATGCACAAGTCCAGGTTCCGCAGGCAGGCTGCAAACCAGGGGCTCCGATGAAAGGTCCTTGATGAGTTTCTGGGAGAAGTTGGCTGTCCAAAGACAAGCTGGGAAATTCTCTCTGAATGTTGAAATCACTTCCCCTTTTAAGGCATTCCACTGATTAGATAAAAGCACCATCCATTGCTGATGCAATCTCCCTGATTGATGCAGATGTAATCAGCCATCCACGCTGTAAACTCACTGGTGACGAAGTCCATAAATGCTCTTGTATTACAATTAGCTCAGTGCTTGCTTGACCAAACACCTGGACACAATTACCTGGCTGAGTTAACACATTAGCCTAAGCATCACACTTATCTATTATGCCAGTCTATGTCCTTTGTTTGTGGAGTTTGATCCATTACCATTCAATGTTATTACTGTAAAGGCAGTTCTTATTTCTCCCATTTTGACCTTTAGGTTTTAACTGTCATATTTTATTTTCACCACTCTTTTGAGACTTTTAATTACTTTTACTGATATAATCTCCATTTCTAGACTCTCTTCTAAGTCTCTCTCTCCTTTCTTTCCTTTTCAGATTGTATCCCACCCTTTAATATTTCCTGCAAGGCTGGTCTCTTTGTTATAAACTCTCTCAGTTTCTGTTTATCTGTGAATATTCTAAACTGACCTTCATTTTTGAAAGACAATCTTGCCAGATATAAAGTTCTTTGCTGGAAGTTTTTCTCTTGCAATATATAAAATATATCACATTGCTGTCTTCGTCTCCATGGTTTCTGATGAGAAATAGGCACTCAATCTTATTGGGTATCCCTTATATGTTATGCATTGCTTTTTCTCTTGCTGCTCTCAGAATTCTCTCTGTCTTTGGCATTTGGCATTCTGATTCGTATGTGTCTTGGAGTTGGTCTATTCAGATTTATTCAGATGGGAGCATGTTTTGCTTCTTGGACACAGGTATCTATGTCCTTCAATAGGGTTGGGAAATTATCTACCATTATTTCTTCAAATATTCCTTCTGCCCCTTTTCCCTTCTCTTCTCCTTCTGGGAAACCCATGACACGTATGTTTGCAAGTCTCTTGCTGTCATTTAGCTCCCTGAGATCCTGTTCAATTTTTCCCAAACTTTTCTTCATCTGTTCTTTGTATGTTCATTTTTGGAGGCCATTTCTTCAAGCTCACAAAAGTTTCTTCTGCCTCCTCAAATCTGCTGTTATATGATTTCAGTATACTTTTAATTTCATTTATTGCACCTTTCATTCCTATAACACCTGCTATTTTTCTACATATGCTTTCAAATTCTTCTTTGTGCTCATGCAATGTCTTCTTAATATCCTTAATCTCTTCAGCCATCTCATTGAATTTATTAAGAATATTTGTTTGAACATCTATGATTATTTGTCTCAATTCCTTTATGTTATCTGGAGGCTTATCTTCTTCCTTTAACTGGACCATATCTTCCTGTTCGTTGGTGTGGATGGTAATTTTTTGTTGGTGTCTTGGCATCTGGCTTACTAGATGTATTTATTCTGGGTGCAGTTTCTCTCTTTAGTTTAGGGCTTTCTTGCCCTTTCTCCCTTGCTGGTTGTGTAGTAGGAGCCAAGGATGTAGTTGGTGCTATAAGCTGTGGAGGCTCATGGTGCCTATATTGCCCCAGGGACCGATGAAGCTTCTCCCACCTTTCTCCTTTGCCAGGGGTAGGGACAGAGCCACAGCTGTGTGTAATAATATAAGTCACGCAGGCCTACACTGTAGTTGCCCAGAGAGACTGATGAGGCTTCATATTCCTTCCTCCCCTGCCTGGGGTGGGGATGAAGCTGCAGGTGTGGGCAGCAAGCTATGCCATCCAAGTCCAAAATGACTGCAGTTGAGCCAGTAGACTTCCAACTATTCAGTCTGTGCCAGTTGAATGTACCTGCAGTTACCTGGAGAGGCTGGTGCAACTCCTGCCAGCTTCCTCCCTGCTCGAGGTGGGGCCGAAGCCTAGGCTAGCACTGCAGGTCGATCTGGGTGGAAAGAAGTCGGTCCCTACTTTCACTGTGATTTTCAGTCGGCACGGCTTCCCCTCATCCCAAGGGCGGAGTCAAAATGGCAGCTACTGGCCTGTTTCTGAATTGGACATGTTCAAACTTTAGCTGTTCTTAGGGTTATACTCCAGCCAGCTAAATTTACTAATTAGTAGCTGAAGCTGGTGGCCAATCGTCTCTCCCTCCCCTGTTTTTGGGAAATGGAGCTTCCAATTCCAGCCATAGAATGGCTCCTGAGGTGGCTGGCACCACCAGAGTGGGATGATCACCAGCCTCCGTGCATGGCCTGTATTTTTCTGGAGAGGTGGTGCAGGTCCTCCCAGCTTCCTCCCTGCCGGAGGTGGGGCTGGGTCTTGGGCTAGAGCTGCAGTCTGATCTGGATGGAAAGAAGCTGGTCCCTACCAGCACTGTGATTTTCAGTCTGATCCGCTTCCCCTGATGCCGGGGGCGGAGTTAAAATGGCTGCTACCAGCCTCTTTCCGACTTGAACAGGTTCAAACTTTAGCTGTTCTTAGGGTTATCCTTTAGCCAGCCGAATTTATTAATCAGTAGCTGCAGATGGTGCCCAACCATCTCTCCCTCCTCCGTTTTTGGGAAGTGGAGCTTCCAATTCCAGCCTTGGAATAGCTCCTGAGGTGGCTTGTGCCACCAGTAGAGGATGGGCACCAGACTCCGTGGCGTGGAGTGCTCTACTTGCGAATTTTCTCTGCAGATGGGCAGTCTCTTCCTTCCATTCTTTCAAGGATGTTGCAGGACGCTCTTCTGGTCTTCTGGAGCCCCGAAACAGGTGCTTTAGATAGCTCTGGGTGATTACTAACTGTCCTGTAGCAGGAGTAGACTGTAGAAGCTCCTTACTCAGCTGCCATCTTGCTGGTTGTCCTCTGTGTATGTTTTTTTTGAAATTATTTTTTAACTGTCCTATTAGTATAAAATTATTTCAAAGTAAAAAGCTAAAAAATTAACTCAAAATGGATCAAAGACCTAAATGTAACAATTAAAACTATAAAACTCTTAAAACAGGAACAAATTGTTTGACCTTGTGTTAAGCAATGATTTCTTAGATATGACAACTGAAGCACAATGAACAAAGAAAAAAAAATAAATTGATTTCATCAAAATTGAAAACTTTTGTCCTTAAAGGACACCTTCAAGAAAACGAAGAGACAACTCAAAGATTGGGAGAAAATCGGTGCAAATCATGTATCTTATAAGAGACTTGTATCCAGAATCTTTAAAGAACTTTTACAACAAAAAGACAAATAACACAATTTAAAAATGGACAAAGGATCTGAATAAACACTTCTCCAAAGAAGATATACAAATGGCCAAAATACACATAAAAAAAGATGCTCAACATCATTTGTCTTTAGAGAAATGCAAATCAAAACCACAATGAGATACCACTTCACAACCACTAGGATGGCTAGTAAAAGAAAATGGAAAGTAACAAGCATTGATAAGGATGTGGAAAAACTGAAACCTTCCTTCTTTGGTTTGCTATGGGGATTGTAAACATGGTACAGCCAACTTGGAAAATAGGCAGTTCTTCAAAAAGTTAAGCACAGAATTACCATATGACCCAGTATTTCTACTCCTAGGTACATACTTCAAAGAACTGAAAACAGATGCTCAAATGAATACATGTATGGGAATGTTCACAGCAGCACTAGTCACAAAGGCCAAACGTGGAAACAGTTCAAATGTCCACCAACAGATGAATGGGTAAACACAGTGTGGTATATCCATACAATGGAATATTATTCAGCTATATAAAGGAGTGAAATACTGCTATACATGGATGAACTTTGAAAACATGCTAAGTGAAAGAAGTCAGTCAAAAAAGGCCACATACTACATGATTCTATTTACATGAAAAGTCCAGGATAAGCAAAGTCATAGTGACAGAAAGGACATTAGTAGCTGCCAGTAGTATGCCAGTAGTCATACACTCTAAATGGGTGGACTTTATAGTATGTAAATTATATCTCAACAAAACTCTTATGGTGTGTAAGTTATATCTCAATAAAGCAAATTGACAATCCATTCTTAGAAACCATCATAAATTCAGTTTTGAGTCACATTTTCCCACTTCTCTGTGCCTTTAGCATCACCAAGGACGCAGGAGGTTGGCAATTATTGAACTCTCCCTGTGATGGTGAGGCCTTCCTTCCAGATCTGTCCCAGTCCTAATTTTCCTTGGCTAATGTGAGAAGTCAGAATCATAGTTTATTCATGAGATCAGAGAAGTATACTTTGTAACGATCTGTCATTTTCCAGTTGCTGACCAAGACCTTTTAGAGTTGAAGTTAGGAGCAATGAACTGCACCAGCTCTGGCCCTTATCACCCTTGCCTGGCTACTGTGACAGTCTCCTGATTGCTATCACTGTCTCCAGTTTTGCCTCCCTCAATGCATGAGCCACTAGAGATATATTTTTTTTCAAATACCAAAGCTGATCATGGCACTCTTCTGCTTAAAATCTCTTACTGTCCTCAGGATAAAGTGCAAATCTTGAAGCACAGCAAGCAAGACTTTCATGACCTGGCCCTGGTGTGCTTGTTTCTCTTATAGCATTTCCCCTTGCATCCTAAGCCACAGCTTACCAAACTGTCTGCAGTTTCTCTAGCACTCTTGGTCACTTCGTGTTTCCTTCATGCCCTGTGCCTTTGCTCATGCTGCATCCCTCCCCCCCAAAATGGTTTCCCTTTCCTCTCATATTTAAACATTCTCCCCTCTAGGAGTGTTTCTTACCCCACCCTGCAAAATTGACTTCTCCTTCTTTGGGATCTCAGCTAGATCCCGTGAACATTTCTCTCTTAGTATTTATACTTAGTATTTATACTTGACTTGTGTACATATCTGAATTTCCTACTGGTTTGCTCACTAAAGGCAGAGACTGTCTCATTTGTGTACTCATGCCTAAGCAAAGAGTCTGAGTGAGAGTGGTTGATTAGTACATGTATACTGATGGAGTAAATGGAATAAAAAACTGGAAACATGAGTCTATTCTTACCACTTCCAATGTGGGCCCTAGAAGAGGCTTTTAGGGCTGCCATTTTCTACCCATTTCTCTAAATTCAGACAAAAATAATCGCGGACATGGAAGGAATGGAGGATTTGGAAGTGACTTATTTCTTTGATTTTCCCAGAACTGGCAAGTGAGACAAGATCTATCACCATCAGCAGTTCTTTAACGCTTATCAAAGGAGTTAGAAGAAGGCTGATCAAGCCACTTCCTGCCGCTACTTACAGAATAAAGTCCAAACCCCTCAGCAAGTTGGTCAAGGCTCTAAGTCTTATCTACCGTTATTTCTCCTCAATCAACCCTTCCACTTGAATAACTCACTTCCTGCTATTTTAATATGCTTCATGTTTTTATTTTTACATCTCTGCCTCAGCAAAGGTATTCTGTTTTAACTATGCTTGTTGATATTCTTCTCTTTTTTCTAACCCCAGCTCAAATGTCCAGGTTCTCTACTGAAGCCTTCTACTCCCCCACCTCCAAATTGGAAGCCATTACTTCTTCCTCTTTGTTCTCTTAGCAGTTTTGGCTCCATTATAATATTTTTAGATATGCACAAATATATATGTGCAGTATGTATTTTTTTTATATTCCCCTCAAAACCTGGCATAGAGGCACTGAGCAGGTGTGCCGTAAATGGCTGCTGCACTGATGGACAGAGTTGGAAGACCTGGTCATAATTCCAAAATGGAAATGGACAGCCAAAGTAGGAATGAAATAAAGATAATTAATAATGGCTTCTTTTCCCAAACAGCAGGATATGATCTCCTGGGAGTTAAGGAGTTGATTAACTAAAGATTTCCACATGGGAACCAGGAACTTTTGTGTTCCAAGTGAAACCGTGAGCATTCCACAGCCCATGCAAGTAGGTCAAGCCATTCTCCCAAGTCTAAAAGAGCTTGTGTTTTTACTTTTTTCTCCAAGGAAGGCAAGTTCTCTTAAGTGAATTCCAAATGTCTGGGTCAATGTTTTAAAAGCTTGGTATCTTAGATGTTTTTATTTTATACTTTTAATCCTGTACATTCCTCCTAAGCCTCTGGGACCAGACACTAAGATCAGCTTTCAGCAGGCCTGATATAACATCACATACTCGACATTTTTGTGGCATACCAGCTCTCTAAAAAGAGAAAAAAAAAAATAGATTGTGTTCTAAATCTTGCCTTCCTATAGGCTAAAAAAGTTCTTTTAGACAAATGTGTTTGACTAACCATATTCAAACCCTACTTTCCTCTCTTTCCAAGTTTCCAAGTCCTACCCCTTGCTTTCTCTCTGCTTAAAAATATCTTCAGACTAACAGACAAGCCTCTGTATTACATTCTGAAAAGCAAATGATGAGAGATTAAAGGAAATAATTTAATGACACTGCTTCAAAGAAGCCATAGGGTGTTTAAAACACCTCAGGAAGGAAAATGTTGATATGGGGCTCTTTCAACCTACAAGACTGGTATGATAATAAACAGAAAGGTCATAAGAAAAATATTATCTCTAATGATTGATAGTTAAAAGAGGATTGCTTATTGAAAAACTCAAAATAATAACTAAATCATAGTGATCTACCGAAAACATACCTGGGACAGACCAAGCAAATGCTTTCTTAAACCTGGCAATCCCTGCAGTCTTAGGGTGCTAGCTAGGGATTAGAGGCACTCAGCGATGACCCATTTGGACAGGAGCAGCAGGCTAATGATCACAATTAGCTCTTTATTTCAAGAAGACAGGAATGGCATGGATTCCTGGTTGGGCTGGTCTCTCTGCCTCCAATCATCCTCTATGTAGCTCTCAAAATCAAAATCCTGATCATGGCCCCCTATTCAAAATTCTTCAGTGGCTTTCCATTTCTTATAGGTAAAAGATATATTCATTCTAATACATACATATAATTTATGATCTGGCCTTGCTTTTCTACTTTGTCTCATCTCCCCCACTCTGCCCCCCTTCACCCAGCACTCAAGGCACCCTGAATTAATTGCTTGCAATTAATTGAACATTCATTTCTCTAGGCCTTTGTATATACTATTCCCTCTTCCTGGAATGCCCTCCCTTGCTTGCTTACCTGGCAAACAACTACTATTCTTTAAAATTCTGCTCAAACCTTTGTGAACCTCTCCCAGACTCTTCCAGGCAGAGGAGGCTTTCACCAAACTCTTAGATATCTGCATCATAGCAACGATCATATAGACTCCTAGCAGTCAGCCCTATTTCGGTTTCTTCCAAAAACCAGGAATCCTTGACAGCAGCCCTAGTAGTCCCAGCACCTAACCTGGTACCTGGGAAATTATTCATGTTCAATAAATGCCTGCTAGATGCAAGAATTAAAGTCCAAATAAACGGAACCTATATTTCTACTTAAATTGTAATTTCAATCTTCAACCCCTAATTATTTTTCTAGGGCTCATGACAAGTAGTAGAGGTGAGTAAAAATGGCATAGGAAGGGAGAGAGCAAAAGAAGAGACAAACTTCTCCAAACTAGGAAATAAGCCCTGGAGTTTATAAATATAGATGCCACACACCATCATTGTGCCACCAGCCTTGTCAAATGAGAAGGGCCTATCGTTGGCTGAACCCAGCACCCACTATGACATTGTCCCCAGGTGCCAGCAGCGTAGGAGAAAGGGTCTTGATCTACCTAGGCATTATAAGTTTGCTGGGTCCCACCACAGTCAAATGCAAGCAACAAATGGCAAACCACAGAGGACATCAATTTCATGCCAAACAACAAGACAAAGCTGACCTCCAAAGACCACTTTGGACTTAGTCTCAAATAAATACACAGACTACTTTAAAGAATGTCAGTGGTGTAGTAGCTGACAGACTCCATTTTTATAAGCCCTCATTAGTAAAAACATCCCTAAGAACAGAGAATATTTACTTGGGGCTGTTATCTATGTAATTTGAATATTTCACTTTTTCAATGAATTCCAGTATATAGGAAACTATTTTTAAATATGAATGCAGCTAGCTTAAAAAACAGGGACAGTCTATGATTTCTTTTTAAAACAAATAATGACATTTTTAGGAAGTACAACAAATGCTCAAACAAATGCTCAAAGCTGTCAAACCTTAGTGTTTTGTTTTTATTAAAAACCTTCAGATTATCTAAAAATGTGCGATTCTTTAATCTTTGGTATAAATTGTTAGTTTTGCAGTGTGTAGAACAATGTCTGGCCCCATAGAAGTTGCTCAATAATTATATGTTGAATAAATGAATGAAGGTAAGGCATACTCTTTAGAAAGATTAAAAAAAAACAAAAAACCCCAAAACCCAAACAGCCATTTATAGTAAAATTATTCCATAATTGCAACACCAAGGTGAGCAGTGTAATGATATTCTTTCAGGTACATCCAGCTTTTAAAGTTTAGCACTGACTAACAATACACTGTCAAGGGAGATTCTGGAAACAGAAGACTTATTGGTGTTTTTTTCAGTGCTTGAAGGGTGCAGCCTGAAGAAGATACTCAAAGTAAGTAAGAAGAGAAATGTAGACAGCTTCTTGTGGGGCCATGCAGAAAGCAGAAACCCCTAAACTAAGCCCCATCTATATTTTTAAAAGCCAGCTGATTAATGGACTGTCACATAAACTGTGACTTAAAATTATCCTATATAAGCTTTCTTAAGGATAACCTCGTATCTCTAACTGAGAATCTCATAAAGTCAAACCCAAAATTCATTTTTGGCTCATTCAATCAAACACATTCTGAGTACCTGCTGTGTGTTTTAGATGATGTGCTATGTGGTAGGGACACAGAAAAAGGAACAAGCTGAAACTCTGTCCTCAAGTAAAGGGAAACTTGATAGATTTTTAAAAAAAGCAATATATAGAATACTTGGTTACAAAGAGTGAAGAGGAGCTAAAGTCACCAACTTATTTCCAATAGAGTAGAAGTCATTACATGCTTCTGATTTTAGCATGCTGATAAAGTAATCAGATATGCCACATAAAAACCTAATGAACTTTCCTCTAGACATTTTGAGATAGACATAAGAAGCATGGGGAAAATGTTGACAGGCTGATGAAAAAAACGTTCTATCACTTCTCTGGGAAATTATTTTGGGTGGCAGACACCGTGCAAAATTCAGTTTGGGATGGATTAAGTTGTTACAGATTAGTCCATTCAGTGATGTCATATTAGTACCACCCAGGGTAAACCATCACTCTGGAAGGGGTAATCATCTTAAGGAGTTGCCAAGTTGCATAAAGACCAATATGATTCTTGTGGAACACAGAAGACAATACAAATCTCCTAAATAACTAATTATTTAAAGTAGTGCTGTCCAATAGAACTTTCTGTGTTAACAGAAATTTCTATATTGGCATTGCGTTCAACATAGCTATAGCTGCATGTGGCTACTGAGCACTTGAAATGTTGCTAGTGAGACTGAGGAACTGAATTTTAATTTAATTTAATTTAATTTAATTTAATTTAAATAGCCAGATATGGTTAGTGGCTATGGTATTAGATAGTGTAGCTCTAAAATTGAATAACTAATCCAGTTATGAAGAGATAAAGTTTGCTTTATTTATGTTAAGGACAAGAAAAAAGGCACCCGAATTAACCCTGGAGTGTGCTCTCTAAGGTGAAAAGAAAAATATCTGTGTTGGATAAGTCAGTACCTTTTTGAGGGAAAGGCTGAATCACAACAGCTCTGGTTAAACCACAGTGGAGTACTGAGACTGTGTCTCAAGGGTAGAGGGTAGAGTTCTAATGGGAGATTCTGAAGCAGGGTAATCATGGTCTATTTCCAATTGAGATTTTAGTAGTTTTCAGATCTACCTAAAACTGAGGGAACTACAAAACAAATCCAAGCAATGTCCCTTTATTTTGTTAAAATTAGCAGATCTTGGGAACTGGATTTACCACAGTTAAGTTGCTGCTATCTGTCATCTTTTCTCTGGTCCCCTGCTAATCACCTTGGGGTCCTATATCCTGTTTAGTGTGGCATAACCTCAGCCATTAGTTGTGCAAGCAGCCAACAATTTTTAAAATTTTTATTTTGCTGTTCTTCTTATTCAATACCATCTAATAAACATTTTAAATCCTTTCCACTTTATTCTACATTTTCTGGCTGACATATATAATATATTTAAAGGAGAAAGAAACTATATCTTTGGGGAGAAAAAAAGGTAAACCACAATTATTAAGCACTTCTATGTACCAAGTACTTCTGCCATCAGCCCACGAAGCAGATGTTACTATTCTCTCATTTCAGATGAGGAAACTGAAGCTCAAAGACGTTAAATAACTGGCCCACCATCATATAGGGAGGCAGTGATACAGCTGTGAATTGAACCTAAACCTTTCTGAAAAAGATTTATCTGGAAATAAATGACAGTAGAAATGAAAGTAACCTTGAACTTTCTTTCCTCCGTTTCTTCCACCTGTTCATCTGTCCTTTGCCTTATTAAAAAAAAAAGGGAAAGAGGTCTTTATGAAATGGTTCTAGAATATTTAAAAGATCAAAAGTTATTGCATTAAGAGGTTTTATTTCCTTTAGTTTCTAAATGCACAGATCTTTTTAAAGCCACTGGGGGCTTTAAACATAAAAAATTACTCAAAGGGGTAGTTTAAAATAGCATTCTTGCAAATGGCTTGTTGAAAGTATTAAAAAAAAAAAAAGTAAGCTCCAAATCCACCTAAAATACTTATTCTATTAGGAAAAACAACAACAAAACAAAACAAAATTTAAAAAACCCTCAGCCTATAGAAATGATGCAGCCAACCCTATCTATTACTCAGTTAAAATGTTATCTTATGCAGTAAATCCTTTCCAAAGGTGCAACTAACTGTGTATCACACTCTGTGGAGTTAACTACATAGCCACTTAAGCATTTAAGGAAAACAAGTCAAATTTTATGGCAGCACATAGTTATAAAAGTAAAGTGGTAAGTAGAAAGAAAGCTATCTTTTTTTTTTTCTTCTTCTTCTTTTTTGAGGTACCGGGGCCAGGGATTGAACCCAGGACCTCGTATGTGGGAAGCCAGCGCTCAACCACTGAGCCACATCGGCTCCCCAAAAGCCATCTTTCTGATTAGGGCATTTATAACCTAGAATTTTGCTCTCTTAATCATAATCTTTAACAAAAAAAGCTTTAACTTCTGTGTCTGAAAGTGGATGACTTAAAAAAGGGAGACAGCTGCAGCCCTTCAGTATTTTACAAGAATTTAGTGGTTAAGATCATAATAGCCTAGGATTAAGACCAAATGAGTTCCAATCTTGGTTCAACCCTCACTGGCTTTGGTCAAGGAACTTTGCCTCATTTTTCTCACTTGAAAAATGGGGATAATAATCCATAAGTTTGGATTAAATGAGTTAATATATGTAAGGCACTTTTAATAGTCATGGTTGTAATGTTCTATTTTTTTCTATCAGCCTACATATCTGAGAAAACAATAAAATAAAATAAACTTTAGGTGATGTTAGCTAAAGGAAAGTTTTAAAGAAGAGATGCCTTAAGACACAATTAGTACAAATTACTACATATTTTACTAAGGACATCATGAAAGAAATTTTGGTGCAGTAAGAACGTCTGATATATTACTGTCTAAGAGCATACAGTGAGTAAAACAGTATAATTTTCATATTGTAATATGCCTCATAAAATGTAAAAGGATGAGAAAATTTCAATAAGCCACTTAACTATGAAATATGTTCCAAATAGAAAATGGTATCCAAGATGGTGGTTTGGGTACACTGTAGTACATACTCCTACACTCCCAAATCATATATATCTCCTGGAACTTAGAATGGAAGTGTTTTCCTTATAGAATGTATTTTCAACTACATATGGGTTGTTGTGATTGAGCCTTTCCAAAGGCTCAAAAGGTTGAGCCTACAGTGTTGGCGTTCTTAAGGACTCCTTTATTTCTAAATATACTAGCTAATCTTAGGATGATTTTTCCTTACAATAATCTGACAAAGGAAAAAGACAAAAAAGAAAGGAGATGAGAATGTAGTTAGAAGAATGCTTTCATAATATACCCCAATGGTTTCCAAACAGGGTCTAAGGATTGGTCAGTGGTCTATAAGAATCTTGCTAGTGGTCTGTATATGGCAGCCCACGCTACTCACCTCTCTCCTGACTTCCTGGAGAAATCCTTATCCAACCCCAAGCTTTGCTTTTCAGAAGGAAAAAAACTGTGTGACACTCAACGGAAGTGAGAGAGATCAAAAGCCATGTGAATATTCAGGGAAGAAATGTGAAAATGATTAATGAATGAAAGAAAGAATCTTTGCATTGGCAGGCAACTTAGGTAATTTAGTCTAACCCTCCTTTTAATACAGGATTGTTCTTCACAGATCTTTGGGAGATGGCCCCTCAGTCTCTGCCTTAATACCTCCAATGATAGGGATCTTATCTCCTTGAATCCATGGGCTCCAAGCCAGAAATCTGGGATGCAGCCTAGATTCCTCACACTATCCATGTACTGTGCCTCTTAACTATCCCTCCAATCTGTCTGCTGCTTGCCCTCCCATTACCTTAGTTTTGGCCTCCCTTTCGTATTCTGTTATGTGGCCCTGCAATAATATCTAAAACAAATCTAATCACCTTATTACTCTGCTTAAAACCCTTTGATGGATTGTATGGTTTGTGGAAAAAAAAAAAAATATATAAGAAAAAAACAAAAACAATAACAAACCTTTGATGAGCAGAAAGTCTAAGGTTTTAGCCTGAAACACATCATCTTGTCTAACTCCCCATCTCGCATTTCAGCAACACTAAATGGTGGTGGTACCCACATGTACCAAGCTGCTTCCCATCTCCATGCTTTCGTTCCTGTTGTTGCCTCTAGTTGGAATATTCTTTCCATCTGTCAAACAACTAAACTGTTCAGGTATTATCTCCAGGAAGCATTCTTTTGACACCCTCCCCTGTGCAATATAAAAAATAATGCATGTGTCTATCACTGCATTTATCACATTATACTGAAATCATTAATAAGCTATTCTCCTTCCCCTCAGGTGTGTTCCTCAAGGTAGGGACCATGTCAGCATCCTTAGCACTGGCACAGGGACCATAGTCACAAGTACTCAACACATGCTTAGTAAACATCAGAGCTTTTTCTGGTGTGAATTAAAATTTGTAACTTCAGTGGTCCAACGTTTGCTCCAAGGAGCAATAAAATCACCTCTCCAAGGAAATACAACATTTGGCTAGTGCATTAAAAGGCAAAGTTTAATTACTACTTATGTGACATTTTAACTTACCTAAGTTGCTGTATGTTGCACTACAAGGGCTCAGGTCCATAGGATCTAAAATGCCTTCTTTTTCTTCTTCCCTTTCCAGTTTAGGCAGAGGCAATGCTGATGTGACTGGATTACAGCTCCCACCATCTTGCTTCACAGCAGTTCTTGGATCCCGTGGAGAAAAATCCTCTGTGGACACTTCATTGGTCATGTGACTGAAACAAATCAGACCACTGTCACACTAGCATTCAAGGTCCTGGTAAGATATAGATTTATGGAAGGCAGGTACTTCCCATAAATGCAAATAACTGGCCCCAAAGTTGTAGCAAGGGTCACAAGCCCCAATGCACCTGCCTGAACACAAGGCAGCACTTCAACCAGGCTGATACTTCTATTTACCATGATTCATACATATTGAGAATCCACTTTGGTGGTGGAGGTATGGTAGGCTCAAAGGGAAGCTTTAGACTAACACGCAAGAAGTGGAACTTTTTTTTTTTAACGGTGGCGGTAGAGGGAACAGAATGCTTGACTGGTTAAAGACAAATATATTCAAGTATTTAGTAAAATATTTAGTTTATTTCCTATACTATATTTACTATACTATACTATAGTACTATAATACTATAGTAGATACTGAATATTTTACTTATAAGTATAGTACTATTTAGTATATAGTATTTGCTATACTCTTTGTATTTACAAAAGGATCAGGAATAAAGTTGAGATTAGAATATCTAAATAAGGACATTAGGCAATTGTTTTAGTAGGTGAACTGAGGCCAGGATGGTTCTGTTGCCAGGAGGACAGAGCATCAGCCGTTGCCTGTATGCATGCAGTAGGCAAGGTAAATGGAAAAGTTCTACATTCTCGTTAATTTCATCTATTAAAATGGGGGTGAAGCATCCTGCTGGTCACATACCAATGTATGGTCATCCATAATCCTTTGTATTCCCAACGTTATTTTACCACTGCCTGCCCTTGCTTTAGCTACCTCTCCTATCTCCCTCTCTCCCCAACCTGCTTGAACTGCGCCAATTCTGTTGCTATAAAGTACAAGACGATGACATGGTTATTAAATGCTGGAAGAGAAAACTGGCCTAGTTAGAACATCTCAATGGGCTAGTCAATGGAATAAATTCAAAATCAGGCATCTTTAAAGGCTTCTGGGTCCCCTGAAAAGTGTTCATAGACTGTCGCACATTAACAAGCAAAAGGAGAGAAAGGAAACATCTCATATACCATTACACATTATTCCTAGATTTTCAGTTGGCAGCCAGTCATGGTGACAGTTACAACTTTCCTTTTAAAGAGATATTTTGATCGTGTGTCATCAGAACATATGTCCCCTGTGGATTTGAGGGAGTATCTCTGAAGGAGGAGTGCCTTCTTATCAGTCTTTCATTGTGGAAATTATGCATGTGCCTGGACAGAAAAATAAGCCTTGAAGTCTACTGGATACACAACTTCAAAAATACTCTTTCAAAGCTGGCAGAGCCAGAGGCCTCTCTACCCTGGGAGTGAGCACAGAGCTGGACATTCTATTGTGGGACCTGGCTCTTGGGCACAGTAGTGAGGGGGATAGGAATTACTCCACTAGCAGCCAAGAGGGTGGTCTGCGTAAAGGAAGCCTCTCTCAGTAAAACATGCTGCCTTTTCTCACCGGGCTGCCCTAGGTCATCAACCCAAAAGTTGGGACTCTGAACAAAGCTGGTGTCTTATAATATGGAGCATCATAAGGTCAAGGCAACAAGAGGGCTCAACTTTCATGCATTAGCAAAGACAAAGCAAAGTAACTTTCTCAGGCTCCACTTAGTTGATTTTGAAGATTGTGGATCACTGAATAGTTACCAACATGCTCTAGGAGAGGGAAAAGGTTCTTTGCTGGGCAAAAGGGTAATATAAACCATTTGTGATATCAAAGCAATAAATAGAAAGTAGCTGGGAAAAAAAAAAAAAAAAAAAAATCAGCTCTCCTCCGGAAGAAAAGTGTTAAAGCTCCAGACAGTCTCTTCTTATTCTAATGTCAGCTTTAGGAGTTTCCTAAAAAGCTGTTTTTAGGCTCCTCTGCAAGCATCCTCTTGCCTTTTTCTTTCCTCGTTTTTCTGGTTATTTTGAAAAGAAAGCTCTCCTTTCCATTTTTCAAAAACAGTTGGTGAGGGCTGATTCAGAAGCTAGGATTCTACCCTCACTTGTCTGCTTTCCCCTCCTAGAGAATGGGCCATTTGTAAAGAGGCTCAGCTCAGGAAAACTGCAGAAAGAGCTGCTGCTATTAACTTGAGAGGAATTCCTTGTGCCTCTTCCCACATATATGCAACACAGCTCTGTGCTCTGACCTTAAAACAAAATATGAATGCTAAAAAGCAAGAAATAGAAATGACTCACCCATTATACTCACTCATACAATTCCCCATTAAAGGAAATTCTCACAGGGTCTTCTTGAGTCTATCATGTTCTGAAACTGATGAACCACAGATTCCACTGAGTTCCAGAGATCTACAAGTTGGGCAAGCTATATGCAAAAGGCTTGAATTCTTCACCTTTTCTATCACCCACTGCACCTTAACCTTTACCTTAGGGGAAGGGTCTGGGAAATGTGCCAAATTACCTTTGGGTAGCTAAGCAAAGTGAAAGCTAGGTTTATTAACTCTTTGAGAACCAGGGAAGAGGTAGCAAAGCCTATATGCTAGATACAGATTAGTTTTCATAAGCACATTTTAAATAAGTGCCATTGGTATAATATTAAAGCACCAACGTCAAGTATAAAGAACTATGCAAATAGAGTTGATGAAAGTCATATCAAATGGACTTGTAAATGGAAGCTAAGATTTTTCATCTGCATTTACAGTGACAGCAGTGTCTAAAAGGAGTAAGAATTTTTAAAAATGCATCAATGATATGTCACGTCTTGATGGTTGAGGGAAGAAAAGCTCTTTGTATAACTGAAATGGTGAAAGAGATAGAGGGGGAAAGGGAGAGGTTTTGAGAGTTCAAGCTTAGATGTGGTAACATGCTGTGACTATAAAATGAACAAAGAATTGAGAACAGCATCAGAGGAGGTTGACTCAGTCACCATGTATAAACAACTTAGACAAATCATCTAGGGATAAATAAGAAAGTAAAATCCCAAGATCAATTTATCATTAGGTATATTAACTTTTACAAAGAAATCTAATTTTTGACCAATGATATTTTATGTTTTATATTTAGACACGAAACCTTCCAAAATAATAAAATGGCACTTTATAAATACAGTCTTTATCTCATATCAAGGTGGTTTGCCACCAACATTTCATTGGGAAATGTTTAATGTAATAGAGAAAACACGAAAATGAGAATCAGAGAAACCAGGTTCTGTTTCCCTTTTACTTTGATCTTCTGAACAATCTAGGCCAGAGTACTGGGAATGGGAGAAAATGAAAATTTCTCCTAATCCATCCATGAGACAGGTTGTAACAAATTCTTTGACCAGGTATGACAGTTTGAAGCTTTTGTAAATTCCAGAAAAGATCATGTTCTGGAAGCTAATCCATTCCTGTGGGTGTGGGACCTTTTGATTGGATTGAATTCAGTTGGGGGACTTTGATTGGAGTACTTCAGTGAGGTGTGACCTAGGGAGGGTCTAGGCCCTCTTTGGAGGTTTTTATAAACCAGAGAAACATTCAGAGACACTCTCAGTGAAAGACAGCTTCCATTCCACGCTACCACATGAGAGAGGATTCCAAGACGACCTATAGCCTCAGAAAGACAGAGAAACACTGAGAGGCTGAGAGAGAGGCCGGAGGCTGGAATCACTGGAGCAGCCTGAAGGTGAAGTGACATAGCCGGGGTGAGAAAAGCCAAATGCCTGATTGTCCACGGCTGAGCTTGGGGAGAAAGTGAGCCTGGAGGAGAAGGCACAGACCAGCCACTATTTTGCCTTGCCATGTGGCATGAGTCCAGAATCTGCCAGCAGCCAGCCTTTGGTGAGACTGCATCTCTGATGATGACTTGATTTGGACATTTTCATAGTTTGGAAACTGTAAGATTTTACCCTAATAAATTCCCATGATAAAAGCCAATGCATTTCTGATATTTTTTGCATTGGGACCCCTTAGAAAACTAAACACCAGGGTAATTTGTTTTTTTATTTTCTCAGGGTAAATACAATTTTACATTCATTTAAACTATAAAGCAGAACTTTATCAGTTGATAAGTGGCCCATAAAGAAAAGCTATGACTTTTCTATTTCTGCTATTTAAATTAATGTTGAAACAATCCTTAGACCTATAATACAATGTAGAAAGCCTGAGATACCTATGACTTGCATATCTAGATCCTTGATAGGTTGGTTCAAACCCTGACTTAGCCTATTTGTCCTGGAACTTCAGCATTTGTTCTGCTTTTATAGTGGAAGACAATACACATTTGACTGTACTTTTCAACCAGCTTTTCATTAGTGACTAGTTTTTAACTGAGATTTGGTATGTCTGACTTGACACTTAAAAAACCACGTCATAATCTCCACAAAGACATCTCATTTTCTGAACATCTAGTGTGAACTTAAGGTGTTCAAGGAAATAGTAACACTGTTACGGATTTGTTGGTTATACCCTTGGTAAGGCTATATCTCATCAGCCTGCAATATTCACACATAGTTCAAAGCTGCAGAAGAAATCTCCTGCAGGAAGGTCACTTGGCTTACCCAGGTGGTAGGATTAATCATTATAGCATCAAATGAAATAATCCTTTAAAAAAAATTTCCTGGCAAATTCATTCAAGACAGATTTTTACAAAAATTCTGCTAAATGTCCAAATGTATGTTTTAAAAAGGCAAATAAAATTCTACATTAGAACAGATTAAAGGTTTTTATTCATCTAAGTATTTCCAAAAATTTGGTCCAACTTTATCTTTGAATTCAACTACCTTCATTTAGCTTCAGAAGGGAGAATAAATGAAATCAGGCTTCTGTAGAGACCGTCTGCCTCTTGGCGCAAATGCTAGTCTAAATTCCCATTTGCCAGCTCTCTCCAGCAGCTACATCTGTCTCCAGTTGCCCAAGAGAGCCAATAAACAAATATGTGATTTTAAAAACCTCCCTAAAAATCAGACCAAAGCACACCAGAAACAAAATTGTATGGTTTTGTTACTGGTTTCCAGAGCTGCATATTTCTGTGGGGTTGCTGAAGATGATGGACCTTTGCAGAAATATTTGTGCTGACATACGACAATGAGTTCAAAGTTATCAAATCCCACATATTTGTAATCTATTGGAAGGCGAAAAAAACCCACTCCATTTTCTTTTACTGTTTCTCTACTTCTTGGACCCCCCACCAATGTGACATTTCTTAAGTGTATCCTATTTTCCAGGTCACCAATTTGATTTTGCTATACCTCCCAATTATTCGCATTTTCAGGTAGAAATGTATTGTGCCCATTGATCACTATCTTAGTGTCTCCAATTTTCCACTAAGCCTTCTGTAGTCCTTAACTGAAAACTTCAAACTTCTTATCCTGAACTAAGGTTAACCTTTAACTGTGATCTGATGAGTTCCTGCTAATATGTCTAACACAGTCTGGTCAAACAAATGTAGCTCTTACTGGTGTGAATGAAGTGGCGAGGTCCTGAACAGACTCTAATTTTCTGCCACTGTACAAATTCACTTTCTTTACAGATGTGAACAGCAAATTAAAAAGTGTCTTCAAGGTACAGAATGCAAGACAGCACAGCAGATAAAAACAGAGGCCATTGTAAATCACTGTCATCTTCATAACAGTAAGAAAAATTACAGTTTCAAATTCCTATGAAATACAAAGTCAGAATAGTGTCTGCAAATTTACAGAAAAGATAAATTTTAGAAAAGAACAATACAATAAGGGTTGCCCTTCTCAATAACACAGGTATAGAAACAGTTTCTGGGCATCACAATTTCTGCCTTGGCTCACTTCTAAAGCGTGGAGTGAGGTACTGATATATGTTTCCTGAAAAGGTAAGATATTAGAAGAAAATACCCACAGCCCCCTCCAAGTTGACAAATCCAGGAAGGATATAGAATGGCCTTTCAGGGGTCCTGGATTTTTCCTTCATGCCCAGAAGCACTGGAGAATTAATGCACTGCACCTTTTCTTACTTTCCTCTTATCTCCCTCAACTGCCTGTCTGCCCTTTCAGCCAGAGCAAGGAGATGCTGAGATGATTGTGTACATTTTTTTTCAAAAACCAAAAACCCTCTCACTCTCCCAAAATGGGAGAGAAGAACGATCATCAATGGCAGTAGGCAGTTGCAAGAAGCAACACCTAGGGCCGGCTTCACACTCGGGAGAGAACGCTGCACCTCCTCTTTGTGGCTTTCGGTGCCTGACCCGTTCAGAGAATCTTCTTTAGTAACAAAATATAGAAATGATCCCTGAAAGTATAGTCTTGATTATGTACATTTAACTCTTCAAAAACACTGTAGGCTCACTGAGGGAATGGATGTGGGGAGGGGATAGGAACCAACAGTAATCAGAACCTATTCCTACTGGATGCTGAACAAGCTGGGAACTTTTCTATTTAGTTCACAAAAACACACCAGGAAGTAGACGCAATTATCCTCATTTTACAGATGAGGAAACTGACATTGAAAGAAGTGAACTGAATCGTCTAAATTACATAGGTACTTATGAGGTAAAGTCAGGTCTGAATTCAATACTATCCAACTCTAACATATGTGTTCTTTCCACCACACTGTACCACACGGACAGCTTGGTGTACTGTAGAGACTCAACAATAAATGCATGCTTATGAAAATGAAGAAGTAGAAGTGCTATGAAAAGAATAAAGCTATTACTGAATGTGTGGTATTAATGCTTACAGATGTGTTCTACATTTGAAAAATCCCAACTTCCTCCCTGCTCAAAAAAAGGTCGTTATTTACATTGCAAAGAATTTCTTTAAATAGGAGCTGCTCTAGTATAGAAAGACTGTGTTTACAGATATTTGGATACCTAATAATAATCACCACCACCACTTCTACATTTACTGAGTGTTAGGCACTGTGCTTAAATATATATCTTCTAACAATAACATTCCGAGTAAAGCTGATTATTTCCATAATAGCAAATAATGATAGTAGCCAAAACTTATATAGTGCTTATTATGTGCCTGGTGCTGTTCTAAAAGTGGCACTACCGACATTTTAGACCGGATAATTCTTTGTTGCAAAGGGCTGTCCTGTGCATAGTATAATCATAGTAGCATCTTTGTCTCTACCTACTAGATGTTGGACTCACTCTGTGTTCCCCCAGTTGTGACAACCACAAACATCTTCAGACATTATTAAAAGTCCCCAAGTCCCTCCCAGCTTTCTAAACTCTTTACAGGAATCAATACATTTAAGTCTCACAGCCACCTACAGGGCAGTTTATTATTGCTGTTTTACAAATGAAGGCAATATAGCCCAGAAAGGGTAACACACTTCCTCAGGTAACACTGCTAGTAATTAGTAGAGTTGAGATTCAAACCCAGAAGTTCACTCTAGAGTCTGTGCTCTAAACAGATTATTCTGCCTCGTAGCTTAGAGATGAGGAAAGTGAGAAGCAGAGCGCAAGAAACTGTCCAGGATAACACAGCTAATAAGTGGTGAAGGTAGGAGTCAAACTCAGGGCTGAGTGATTTCACATTTTAAAACATCATGTCAATGGTTATCATACATTATATGTTTAAGAATTACCTTGAGAACTTGTTAAAGATGCAGGGATGCAATCCCTACCTCCAGGGATTGACTTAACAGCTCTAGGATATGGCCCTGAAACTTGCATTTATACAAATACCCTAGATTTTTCTGATGGAGTTGGTCCCAGGACTGTATTATGAGAAATTATTTTTCACTGCTTTCCTCCCCCAGAAAGAGAAGGAAAAAGGTATAAAAAGTGAGTAGAGAGACAACCAGCAAGATGGCGGCAGAGTAAGGAGCTCCTAGAGTCAGCTCGTGCTACGGGGCAATCAGTAATCACCCAATTACCTAAAGTGCCTGTTCGGGGGCTCCAGGAGACCAGAAGAGCATCCTGAAACATCCTTGAAGGAAGGAGACTGCCCATCTCAGGAGAAGATTCATAAGTAGAGCACTCCACTCCCCAGAGGCCGGGCCGGTGACCATCCTCCACTGGTGGCATAAGCCGCCTCGGCAGCTATTCCGCTGCTGGAATTGGAAGCTCCACTTCTCAAAAACGGGGAAGGAAGAAACGGTTGGGAACCAACTTCAGCTACTGATTAGGAAGCTCGGCTGGCTAAGGAGTAACCCTAAGAACAGTTAAAGTGTGAGCCTGTCCAAGTCAGAAAGAGGCTGGGAGCCGCCATTTTAATTTCGTCCCCGGCATGAAGGGAACAGGGTGGACTGAAAATCACAGTGCTGGTAGGGACCTGCTTCTTTCCATCTATGTCAGATTACAGCTCTAGCCTAAGCACCAGCCCCACCTCCAGCAGGGAGAAACCTGGGGGGACTTGCACCAGCCTTTCAGGGAAAATACAGGCCACGCCACAGAGGCTGGTGATCATCCTACTCTGGAGGCACAAGCCACCTCAGGAGCTATTCTGTGGCTGGAGTTGGAAGCTCCATTTCCCAAAAACAGGGGAGGGAGAGACGGTTGGCCACCGACTTCAGCTACTGATTAGTAAATTTAGCTGGCTGAAGTATAACCCTAAGAACAGCTAAAGTTTCTACCTCTCCAAGTAGGAAAGAGGCCCGTAGCCGCCATTTTGACTCCACCCCTCGGAAGCCGGGCTGATTGAAAATCAGTGACGGTAAAGACTGGCTTCTTTCACCCAGATTGGCCTGCAGCCCTAGCCTAGGCTTCAGCCCCACCTCTAGCAGAGAGGAAGCTGGCAGGACCTGCACCAGCCTCTCCGGGTAACTGCAGGAACATTTGGCTGACAGGCTGAATAGTCAGAAGTCTACCGGTTAACTGTAGTCATTTTGGACCTGCATGGCATAGACTGCTGCTCACACTTGCAGCTCCATTCCCACCCCAGGCAGGGGAGGAAGGAGTGTGAAGCTTCATCAGTCTCTCTGGGCAACTACAGCGTAGGCCTGCACGACTTGGATTACTACACACGGCTGTGGTTCTGTCCTTACCCCTGGCAAAGGAGAAAGTTGGGAAGAGCTTCATCGATCCCTGGGGCAATGCGGGCACCTTGAGCCTCCACAGCTTACAGCACCAACTACATCCTTGGCTCCTACTACATAACCAGCAAGGGAGAAAGGGCAAGAAAGCCCTAAACTAAAGAGAGAAACTGCACCCAGAATCAATACATCTAGTAAGCCAGATGCTAAGACACCAACAAAAAATTACCATCCACACCAACAAACAGGAAGATACGGCCCAGTTAAAGGAAGAAGATAAGGCTCCAGATGATATAAAGGAATTGAGACAAATAATCATAGATGTTCAAACAAATATCCTTAATAAATTCATGAGATTGCTAAAGAGATTAAGGATATTAAGAATACATTGGATGAGCACAAAGATTTTGAAAGCATACACAGAAAAATAGCAGATCTCATGGGAATGAAAGGCACACTAAATGAAATAAAAAATACACTGGAATCATATAATAACAGATTTGAGGAGGCAGAAGAACGGATTAGTAAGCTTGAAGAAATGGCCTCTGAAAGCGAACACACGAAAGAACTGATGAAGAAAAGAATGGAAAGAATTGAACAAGGTTTCAGGGAGCTAAAGGACAGCAAGAGACATGCAAACATACGTGTCATGGGTGTCCCAGAAGGAGAAGAGAAGGGAAAAGGGGCAGAAGGAATATTTGAAGAAATAATGGTAGAAAATTTCCCAACCCTGTTGAAGGACATGGATATCCATGTCAAAGAAGCACAATGTACTCCCATCCAAATAAATCTGAATAGACCAACTTCAAGACACATACGAATCAAAATGCCAAATGCCAAAGACAAAGAGAAAATTCTGAAAGCAGCAAGGGAAAAACAATGCATAACATATAAAGGATACCCAATAGGATTAAGGGTCGATTTCTAATCAGAAACCATGGAGGCAAGAAGACAGTGGTATGATATATATAAGATACTGCAAGAGAAAAACTTCCAGCCAAGAATCTTATATCCAGCAATACTGTCTTTCAAAAATGAGGGTGTTTAGAATATTCACAGATAAACAGAAACTGAGAGAGTTTGTAACCAAGAGACCAGCTTTGCAGGAAATACTAAAGGGTGTGCTACAGTCTGAAAAGAAGAGAGAGAGACTTAGAAGAGAGTCTAGAAATGAAGATTATATCAGGGAAGCGGGTGTGGCTCGGTGGATAGAGCCCCCGTTTACCATATGGGAGGCCCGGGTTCGCTTCCC
>JAQZBX010022773.1:0-31308 GCA_029593785.1 Cabassous unicinctus | reverse complement strand
CTGCTGTAATTCATTCCAATAAGATGTGAAGAATTCCCAAATAGGAATTTGATTATCTAGAAAGAATTATGGCCTAAATGGAAATTAAATAACTAAACCAATAATGTATTTCATTCTTAGAGATTATTATGTCCATAGTTATAGCTGTAATATAAAAATTAGAATTATGTTATAATTCATTTCTATTATATTTGGATTATTACTTACATTTATAAATGTTTGTTGCTATGCTAATTTTTATAATTCATTTTATTAAATCTAACCTGGCCTTGTACTCTCTTTTAAGATTTGTAATTTCTTTCAATATATTTTTCTATTTATTTTACAATCTTACAATAAAGGACTTTTTAACAATTTAAAAAAGGCATTGATTATACTCTTTGAATAGTTCATATGGTATGCGAATGTATCGAAGTAAAACTGCTTAATAAACAAATAAATAATTGTGCAAGAATAGCCAGAAATCACAGCTATGCACAGCAAGGTAGCAGATTGAGAGGAGAAGAATTTTCTTGTTTGTTTGTTTGTTCTTTTTTATTATTATTATTGAAATAATTACAATGCTCTAATAATGATTGAAGTGATGAACACACAACTATGTGATTATACCAAATGCCATTGATTGTATACTCCAGATAAATTGTATGCTTTATTAATATGTATCAATAAAATTGATTTGTTTTTTGAAAAAGTTGTTACAAGACAAAAAGAATGACACTATATATTAATAAAAGTGTAAATCCAACAAGAATAAATAATCATAAATATTTATGCACCTAACCACGGTGCCCCAAAATACATGAGACAATCACTGGCAAAACAGAAGAGAGAAATAGACACCTCTACAATAATAGTTGAAGATTTCAATACACCACTCTCATCAATAGGTAGAACATCTGGATAAAAGATCAATAAGGAAACAAAAAACTTAATTTTAAATGAACTAGACCTAATAGACATATACAGAACATGGCACCCCAAAACAGGAGGTTATACAATATTCTCAAGAGCACATTGATCGTTCTCCAGGATAGACCACATGTTGGGTCACAAAACAAGTCTCAATAAATTTAAAAAGATTGAAATTATACAAAACATATTCTCTGACCACAATGGAATGAAGTTCAAAATCAATAAAGGGCAGTGAAATTGAAAATCCAAAAATACATGGAAGTTAAAAAACACACCCAAACAGTCAATGGGTCACAGAAGAAATCACAACAGCAATCAGTAAATATCTTAAGACGAATGAAGACAACACAACATATCAAAACTTATGGAAGGCAGCAAAGGCAGTGCTGAGAGGGAAATTTATAGCCCTAAATGCTTACATCAAAAAATAAGAAATAGCTAAAATCAAAGACCTAACTTCACACCTGGAGGGACTAGAAAAAGAACAGCAAACTAAAGGCAAAACTAGCACAAGGAGGAAATGGCTTTGGCTTCTACCTGGAAAAGCAGCAATCCCAACCTCAGCCAGCCACAGGTCTCCTGGCCACCTGTACAGCTCAAGAGGATCTCTGCATGCTGGAATTCTGAGCCTCACAGACATACAATGGCTCAAGATCCAGGTTTGGGAGACTTCTGGGAAAATAGCATCAGAATAGGCAAGCAGGGCTCAACTCTCTACAAAAACAATGGAGGAAGTGCAAAAGGCTGTTGGAGGGATCTGCAGACCAGGATACTGTTGTGCAACCCCAAGGAGGGTGAGGGACAGAGAGACAAAGGAGCCAAAACAAAAACTGAGTTACTAACCCCTGCAGCTGGGAACAGCACCCATTCCCCACTCACAAGACAAACAACCTGAATAAAACCCATGGCACACTGCAGCCAACTGAGAGAACAGATGTCTCCCTCCCTGGGAAGAGGAAAGGTGCCATGGAGGGTGGTAAGTGGTTTCTTTTCAGTGAATTTGGCCAGCAGAGTTTTATTTGAATCTCAACTCTGGCCAAAAGAGAATCACAGGCAATAGGAGGTTGAAAGAGTCACCTCTGTGGAAAGATTCGCTGATGTGTACCATCTGCTGGCCAGTGGGGAAACTGCAAAGAGAAAACAGCTTTTAGGTATCTTTTGGCCCAAAATCCTGGGAACAGATTTGCACCCCATTAGTGAGTCCCTGGCCCTATTTTGACAACCAAGCTGGGCAATTTTAAAGACTTCAAATAAGTTGAACCAAAATTGAAGAAGAGCAAATAAAATTTTAAAAAATAAAAATAAAAACTAGGCAAGAGAGAGAACTTGGCTGTCAGAGTAAAGTGATCAACATATTCATATGCCTAGACATTAGCCAAAAATTATGAACCATACTAAGAAACAGGAAGATATAGCCCAGCAAAGGAACAAACCAAAAATACTGATGAGACATAGGATATAAGGCAACTAATCAATGAAAATCACACAAATCTCCTAAATCAATTCAGGGAATTGAAGGAAATAACTAAATGACTAAAAGATATTAAGAGGACACTGGGTGAACATAAAGAGCAATTTGAAAACCTGAAAATAAAAGTAGCCAGTTTATGGGAATGAAAGATACAATAGATGAAATTAAAAATATATTAGAGGCATATAACAGCAGATATAAATTGATGGAGGACAGAATTAGTGAAATCAAGGACAGAATATCTGAACTTGAAAGGAGCACAGAAAGAGAAAAGAATGGAAAAATGGAACAGGATCTCAGGAAATTGAATTACAATGCAAAACTCACAAACGTGCGTGTTATCAGTGTCCCAGAAAGGAAAGAAAATGGAAAAGGGGCAAAAAGAATATATGAGGAAATGATGATCAGAAACTTCCCAACACTTATGAAAGACATAAATATCAATATCCAAGAATCATAATGTACCCCAAAGAGAATAAATCTGAATAAACTACTCCAAAACTATTATTCAGAATGACAAATACCAAAGATAGAGGATTCTGAAAGCAGCAAGAGAGAAGCAATGCATCACATTAAAGGGAACCTCAATAAGAATAAGTGCCTATCTTTCATCAGAAATGAGGGAGGTGACAAGAAAATGGTATGATGTATTTAAGGTACTGAAAGAGAAAAACTGTCAGCCAAGAATTCTGTATCTGGCAAAACCGTCCCTCAAAAATGAGGGTGAGGACAAAGTCTTCATAGACAAATGAAAACTGAGAGAGTATGTTACCAAAAGACCAGATTTAAAAGAGACACTAAAGGAAGTACTACAGCCTGAAGGAAAAAGACAAGGGCAAGAGACTTGAAGACGACTGTAGAAATGAAGATTATTAGGAAGGGTAAACTAAAGGGTAAAAATTAAATTTAAATTATTAATTAACTTTGAGGATAAAAAGACAGACAATAATAAGATATAACAATGGAAAACAGAAGGATAAAATAGATGAAGTAAGTAATGCCTATACAATAATAATATTAAACATAAATGGATTGAATTCCCTAATCAAAAGACATAGACTGAAAGAGTGGATAAAAAATATGAACTTTCTGTATATGCTGTCTCCAGAGACTCACCTCAGACATGAGGACACAACCAGGGTGAAAGTGAAAGTTGGAAAAAGATATTCCATACAAATAGTGATCAATAAAGGTCTGGAGCAGTGATACTGATACCAGACAAAATAGATTCTAAATGCAAAACTGTTAAAAAAGATGAAAAAGATCATTATATATTAGTAAAAGGAGCAATTCACCAAGAAAATAATAACTATCATAAATATTCATGCACCTAACCAGGGTGCCCCAAGGTACATGAGGCACACACTAGCAAAACTGAAGGTAGAAATAGATGTTTCTACAATAATAGTGAGAAACTTCAATACATCACTCTCAGCTTTTGATACATCATCTATGCAAGGTATAAATAAGGAAACAGAAAGCTTAAATAATATGATAAATGAATTAGACCTAACAGACATTTATAGAGCGTTACACCCCAAAACAGCAGGATATATATTCTTTTAAAGTGCAAGTGATCCTTCTCCAGGATAGACCTTATGCTGGGTCACAAGACAGGTCTCAATAAATGTAAAAAGATTAAAGTTGTGCAAAATACTTTCTCTGATCATAATGGAATGAAGCTGGCAATCAATAATGGATAGATAAAGGGAAACTTCACAAATATATAGAGATTAAACAACACACTATTAATCAGTGGGTCAAAGAAGAAATTGCAGGAGAAATCAGTAAATATCTTGAGATGAATGAAAATGAGAATATAACATATCAAAACTTATAGAATATAGAAAAGGCAGTGATGAGTGGTAAATTTATAACCATCAATGTTTACATTAAACAGAAGGAAGAGCTAAAATCAAAAGAGCTAACTGCACACCTGGAGGAACTAGAAAAAGAACAGCAAACTGATCCCAAACCAAGCCAAAGGAAAGAAATAATAAAGATCAGAGCAGAAATAAATGAAATTGAAAACAAAACAAAACAAAGCAAAAAACAACAGAGAAAATTTTTTTTAAAAAAGCAAAAGTTGGTTCTTCATTGGCTCCCACCATTGGTGGGGAAATCAATAACAGCTGGGGCCCCTCCCTTTAGCACTAGCAAGGTGAAGGAATAATTAACTGTTTAAAAGTTAACCACACACGGCAGAGCTCGTTCTTGGTGTGTATTTCTGTCCATCTCTCCCATTTCTCAGCAAGCTCTGTTCTTTTCCCCCATTTCCCAATAAATTCTTTTTACTGGCTTAATGCAATTAAAAAAAAAAAATCGGTTCTTCAAAATTAACAAAATCAACAAACCCTCAGCTAGACTAACAAATAAAAAAAGAGAGAAGATATAAATAAATAAAACCAGAAGTAAGGGGGTACATTACCATTGACCCCACAGGAATAAGAAGGATCATAAGAGGATATTATGAGCAACTGTACTCCAACAAACTAGACAACATAGACAAAATGGACAAATTCCTAGAAACACATGAACAACCTACACTGATCCTAGAAGAAATAAGAAGACTTCAACAAATTAATAACAAGTGAAGAGATCGAAACAGTCATCTTTGCTCCCAAAGATGACAAGCACAGAACCAGATAGCTTTACAGGTGAAATCTACCAATCATTCAAAGATGATATAATATCAATCTTGCTCAAGCTCTTCCAAAAAAATTGAACAGGAAGGAATGCTACCAAACCCATTCTACAAAGCCAACATCACCCTAATACCAAAACCAGATAAAGATACTATGAAAAAATAAAAGAACAGGCCAATTTCTCTAATGAATACAGATGCAAAAATCCTTAACAAAACACATGCAAACAAAATCCAAAAGCACTTTAAAAGAATTAAATACCACAATCAAGTAGATTCCTTCCCAGATGTGCAAGGGTGCTTCAACACAAGCAAACACAAGAAAACCACTAACTATTAGGGAAATGCAGATCAAAACTGCAATGAGACACAATTTCATACCTTATAGAATGGCCATTATCAAAAAGAAAAGAAAAGAAAAAAAAAAAACAAAGCACCAGAAATCTACATGTGCTGGAGCAGATGTGGAGATATAGGAACACTCCTTCACTGTTGGTGGAAATGTAGAATGCTGCAGCCTCTGTGGAAGACAGTTTGACTGTACTACAAAAAGCTGAATATAGAACTGCCTTATGACTCAGCAATCCCATTAAGGAATATATTTAGAATAACTGAAAGCAAGAACACAAACTGACATTTGCACACTGATGTTCATAGCAGCATTATTCACCATTGCTAAAGTATGGAACCAGCCCAAGTGTCCAACTGGTGAATGGGTAAACAAAATTGGTATATACATACAATGGAATACTATTCAGCTGTACGATGAAATGAAACTGGGATGTATATGACAACAAGATGCATGGTGAGGATATTAATATGAGTGAAATAAGTCAGACACAAAAGGACAAATATTGTATGGTCTCACCTATATGAACTAAGTACAATGAGTAAACTCACGGAGGTAAACCCTAGAGTATAATTTACTTAGTGATTAAATGTGGAGTGAGAAAGTGAGCTGTGCTTAATATATGTAGAATGTTTAATAAGGTTTATTGTAAAAGTGAGGAAATGAATAGAGTTGATGGTAACACATTATAGTGAGAATAACATTACTGATTTATAAATGAGATTATGGCTGAAGGGGGTAGTCTGTGGACATAAATGTCAATTGAATGGAAACTAGAGAATAATCTAGAGTATATACAACAGTGACTTCAGTGGAGGATGAAGATTGTGGTTAATGGTACAAACATATGGATGTACTTCTTTTACAAAGTGTTAAGAATATGGTGATACACAGGAAAATTACAACTAACATAATTTATGGACATAGTTAACAGTAATATTGTAATATTTTTTGCAGCAATGACAAAGAAGATATTATATCAATTCTAAGAGACAACTATAGAAGGGTATAAGGGAGTATAGGATTTTCCCTTTTGGAGTGATGAAAATGTTCTAAAATTGACTGAAACTATGACAGCACAACTCTGTGATGAAAATGAGAGCCATTGAGTGTACAATTTAAATGGATTGTACAAAACATGGGGCTGTGTAACATAGGGAACCCAGTGGTGGAAGATGGACTGTGGTTAACAGGACAAATAAGAGAATGTTCTCTCATGAACTATAACAAAATATAATACTATGACAGGGTATTAATAATCGGGTGGGTTGGGGGGAAAATACACCAATGTAAGAGATGGGTTATAGTTAGTAATAATATTTTGATGATGCTATTTAACAGTTTGTAACAAATGTTCCACAACAATGCAAGGTGTCAGTGGTAAGGTGATGCATATGATGATATGCATGTTTGTTTTATAAGTTCACAACTTTTACTATATATTATTGTTTATGTATGTTCATGTATGAATGATATACTTCAATAAAATTTTATTTTTAAAAAAGCTAGAAGAAGGAAAGAAATAAAGATTAAGCAGAAAAAAATGAAATTGTGAATTTCATTGTGAATTCTCAATAGAGAATATTAACAAAACCAAAACTTGGTTCTTTGAAAGTTCAATATAATAGACAAACTTTTAGCTAGACTGACAAAATCAGAAATGTGGGGGTGGAGGATATTACTACTGACCCCACAGAAATAAAAAGGATCAAAAGAGGATATTATGAACAGCGGTATGCCAAGAAATTAGACAACCTAGATAAGATGGACAAATTCCCAGAAACACACAAACATCCTACACTGTCACTAAAAGAAACAGCTCTCAACAGACCAATTACAAGGAAAGAGATTGAAAGAGATTGAGTTAGTCATCAAAAACCTCCAAACAGGGGAGTTGGTGTAGCTCAGTGATTTGAATGCCTGTTTCCCATGTACGAGGTTCCAGGTTCAATTCCCATGTACCTCCTAAAAATAAAAATAAAAATAAATATCTCCAAACAAAGAAAAATCCAGGAACAGATGGCCTCCCAGGTGAATTCTACCAAACATTTCAAGAAGAATTAATGCTAATTCTGATCAAATTCTTCCAAAAAAATGGAAGAGGAGGTACCTAACTCATTTTATGAAGCTATCATCCCTATTAGCAAAGCCAGATAAAGATACAACAAGAAAAGAAAATTACAGACAAATTTCTCTTATGAATATAGATAAAGAAATCCTCAATAATTTAAATACTCACAAATTGAATCTAACAGCACACTAAAAGAATTATGCACAGATCAGGTGCCATTTATCCCAGGTATGCAAGAGTAGTTAAATATAAGAAAATCAATCAATGTAATACACCACATTAACAAAACAAAGGGTAAAAACCATAGGATGATATTAATTTATGCAGAAAAGGCATTTGACAAGCTCCATTATCCTTTTTTCGATAAAACACTTAGAAAAAAAGGAATAGAAGGAAACTTCCTCAATATGATAAAGGCCATATATGAAAAACCCACTGCTAATTTCATATTTAATGGTGAAAGACAGAAAACTTTCCTTTAAGACCTAGGACAAGACAAGGATGCCCACAGTCACCACTGTTATTCAACATTGTACTGAAAGTTCTAGTCAAAGCAGTTAGGCAAGAAAAATAAATAAAAGACATCTAAATTGGAAAGGAAGAGGCAAAACTTTCACTTTTTGCAGATGACATGATCTTAAATAGAGAAAGTCCTGAAAATCTACAACAAAACTGCTAGAGCTAATAAATGAATTCAGCAAAATGGCAGGGTACAAGATCAACACACAAAAATCAATAGTGTTTCTATACAATAGTAATGAGCAATCTGAGGTGGAAATTAAGAAAAAAATTTTTAAAGAGCTAAAATATTTAAAAAAGAATGAAGCATCTTGGAATAAATATAATCAAGGATATAAAGGGCTTATACATGGAAAACTATAAAACTTTGCTAAAAAGAAATGAAAGATGGTCTAAATAAATTAAAAGACATCCCATGCTCATGGATTGGAAGACTAAGTTTTCTAAGATGTCATTGCTACCCAAAAATGATTTACAGATTCAATGCAATCCCAATCAAAATTCCAAAAGCCTTCTTTCCAGAAATGAAAAAGCCTATCATCAAATTTATTTGTATGGACAAGGACCCCCAAATAGCCAAAAAACATCTTGCAAAAGAAGAACAAAGTTTGAGGACTCACACTTCCTGACTTTAAATTTTATTAAGTGATCAAAACAGCATGGTACTGACTCAGTAATAAAAGATGAAATAGTTTAATGGGACCTCATCAAAATTTTAAAACTTTGTGCATCAAAAGACCTTACCATGAATGTGAAAAGACAACCTACTCAGTGGAAGAAAATATTTGGAAACCACATATCTAATCGATAAGGGTTTAAAATCCAGAATATATAAAGAAATACTTCAATGACAATAAAAAGACAAACAACCCACTTAAAATGGCCAAAATCTTGAATAGACATTTCTCCAAAGAGGATATACAAATGACCAAAAAGCAAATGAAAAGATACTCAACATCTCTAGTTATTAGGAAAACGCAAATCAAAACCACAATGAGAGAATATTACACACCCACTAGAATGGCTACTATTTAAAAAAAAAAAAAACAGAAAATTACAAGTATTAGAAAAGATGTGGAGAAATAGGAATGCTCATTCATTGCTGGTGGGAATGTAAAATGGTGCAGCCACCTTAGAAGAGTTTGTTGGCTCCTTAGAAAGATCTGGCAATCCCACTTCTGGGTATATACCCAATAGAATTGAAAGCAGGAACTTGAACAAATATTTGTACACCATTATTCATTGCAGCATTATTCACAATTGCCAAAAGATGGAAGCAATCCAAGTGTACATCAGCTAATGAATTGATAAATAAAATATGGTATATATACACAGTGGAATATTATTCAGCAGTAAAAAGGAATGAAATTCTGATACATACAATAACTTGGATAAACCTTTAGCCAACATGTTGAGTGAAATAAACCAGACAAGAAAGGACAAATATTGTATCATCTCACTGATATGAAACAATTGGAATAAGCAAACTCATAGAATTTAGCGGGGGCTAGGCTGGGGGTAGGGAATGGGGAGTTAATGCTTCAATTGTACATAGTTTCTATTTGGGTTGATTGTAAAGTTTTGGTAAGGATAGTGGTGATGGTAGCACAACATTGTGAGCATAATTAACAGCACTGAATTATGTATGTGAATGTGGTTAAAAGGTGGAAATTTTAGGCTGTATATGTTACTATAATAAAAATTTTAAAAAGAACATAGGACTGTACAACAGTGAACTCTATTGTACATGAAGGACTATAGTTAATACTACAGTTATAAAACTGTTCTTTTATGAATTATAGCAAATGTATCATGCTAATGGAAGGTGTTAAAATATGTGGTATGTGGGAATTCCATATTTTACATATTTTATGCATGATTTTTCTGTAAGCCTATAGCTTCTCTAATTAAAAAATTAAATTTAAAATTTGTGAGGAGATACTAAGATTCTCAAAATTCCCTTAAATGGTACATGTGAGCAAAATTTGAAGACCACTTTACATATAAAGGGAGGAAGAAGCAACAGTCATATCCCTCTTCTGGCAAGCATATATTAGGTGCTTAATAAAGTTATACTAAATGGATGAATGCTGAAGCACTTCGTAAATTAAAAATCACTCTACAAGTGTTAAAAAAAGAGTTGGTGATTTAGCACTGTCACACCCTTGTGTCTACATTAATCCTCACAAAGAATCTCATGTAACTGATTCTGGTTGAAATACTAGCCCAAGTCCTAGCCCTATGCATGAGGTTCATTATTTTCCCAATACCTTGATTCTCTTTTCAAAAATCACCTGACTCTGACCTCAAACTGTGTTGTCTATACATAAGGTTGATATTAAAACATTTCCCCTAAGATGTACTCTCAAACATAGCTTGTAGGAGTGCAGACCCCTTTGGACTGGAATCTAGCAACAGCTACTGAAATTACAAATGCATTTACCCTCGGCCCAGTCATAACACCTCTGAGACTTCCCCTACAGATATACCTGCAGTCATACAAAATAACCTATCTTGTGAAATACTGGGAAAAGATTAGAAACTACACAAGAGGAATTGGGTAAACAAACTATGGTACCTCTACACCATGGAATACAATATAGCTGCAAAAAGAAAAAGAGGAAAATGTCGATAAACTGATAGGGAGATATCTTTAGACATATTGTTAAATTAGAGAAAAAAAACAAGTGCTTTACAATGTGTATAGCATGATAACCTATGTGTAAGAAAGGCAAGAGAATATACATTTTTGTATTTGCTTGGGTTGGCATAAAGAAACACCAGAAGGATAAAAATATAAGATGAAGGGAAACAGGGTGGATAGGCATAGTGTGGGAATGAGACTTTTCAGCATACATCTTTTATATAATTTTGATTTTTGTATCATATAAATGTATTACAGCAGATTCAAAAATAAAAATACAGAAAAAAAAAGATTTTTCACCAACCACAATCTAATGCTGAACTTGATACATTCTAATTAGTTGACCTTATCTTAGAATATTTTCTGAATCAAGACCCAATCTCCAAGTCCCTGGACATGTTTTCTCTGTGTAATTCTGGATGCACATATTATTGATTTTGCTGCAGGAGCAGTAATTGCTAAATTGGAACTCCATGAAATGTGTGCATATATCCCATAGCAGCTTAATTTATTTAATGGTTTTAAGCAATTTACAAAAAGTAACTTAGAGTTATTTTGGCTAGCTCCCTATAGTTCTCCTTTCTTTTTCATTCCAATAGTCAATTGAGTCTGGTACATTTTGTTGAGCATACTTGAATGTAGAGTAGAACTATTTTAATGGCACATTTAGTGCCCATTTGTAATAATGTTTTTAGTCATTAAAATGTACACTGGGGAAGGCCATGACAGCAGTACCAACTAATTACAGTCATGAGATGTAGAGAAGGTGGTCCAACTCTCTAACACCCTATTCGAATTTTTCACCAGTATTTTGACCTTAATGAGACTTCTGCTCCCTTGACCTCTCCATTCTATGCTAGTCCATCAGCCCCATCTGGCTTCATTTCCTTCCCTACTGAACCTGGGAAGAAATCCTGGTGCATCATTTCAACCTCTCTCTTATCAGCACCTTCAATTTCCTTGACCCTTTGCCTTCTGCCACATACCCCCTGCCAACCTCCAACTCCAGATTCTTCCAACAATCCATCTCCTCTATGCCTACACTGAGACTTCAAGCACAGCTGGAGAGAATCCCATGACCCTACAGATTGGTGCCCCTGCAGATTTATGTTTTATGACCTCAGGTGAATTCTCAAACTGTCCTGAGTCTGCTCCCATTCACATTCCCCTCAAGGGCTATTCTGAACTCTTACTCCTATTCTCTATCCCCTTCACCTCTAACAGATAACCTTGCTTTACCTTCTTAGAGAAATAAGGTAGTCTTCCTCCCCAGTCAGACCAGAGAAGAACATGGACTCTATGGCCAGGTAGACCCACAGGGCTAACGTGGGATGCAGGGTGGGAGAAACCATTTACTGCTGCATTGACATCTCTTCCAGACAAAAGCTATCATAATTCCCATTCAATAAAGGGTCCAATGTCAGCCAAGACAGGACATCTAAAACCTGGTGGTTAATACCAGATGCCAGGTAAAGAGCCTTAGGAACCAAGGAACAAGTCAGAAAAGGAAAGGATAGGAAAAACTGGAAACCAAGGAACAAGGAAAGGTAACATAAGAGTAGTGAGACAGAAAATGAAAGCTGGTCAAGAGCAGGTTTCCTCAATATAGGATTCATGGTTAAGAATTCAGCGTCTGTGAACTTGGATGGGGAAAAAAATTATGTTTTTATTTTGACTAATCTTTAACTGAATCTTAGTATTTTGTTTTCATTCTGAGTACAGGCAACATATAGTGGTAATAACAGTATCTGCAAATTTGTCACCAAGAGAAATCAGTGATGTTTTCATATCATGTTACAGTTGTTGCAGATAGCTCAAAAAATCATTTACTCTCAACATTACTTTCACTTATGGTAATTATTAAACACATTGCTAGATCTTGTTATTCAATGTGTTAATAAAGAAACACATATACTACTATATCACAAATTTGTTTTTTTAATATTTTGATAACGATATTACAATATAATTAATTTCCTTTGTAACTTCTTGTATAACATTTTATAGGTCTCAGTCTAACATACATGGGTAAAATTCTTCAACAGGTGTCACAACAAGACCAAAAATCAATAGTGAAAGCTTTCATACCTTACCTTCTTTTCCCTCACAATGTATAAAACATGTCTATATCTGTATTTACTCTTACTCACTTCCACCCTGTTCAGAGGGGATGTATTACAGTCAGGGTTCTTCAGAGAACCAATAGGAGATATATATACATATATAGATAGATAAACGAAGAAAGAAAGAAAGAAAGAAAGGTAGGTAGGCAGGAAGAAAGGAAGAAGGAAGGGCGGGAGAGAGGAAGGGAGATTAAGAGATTTATTTCAAGTAATTTGCTCAGACATTTGTGGGGGCTGGCAAATTTGAAATCTGTAGAGCAAGCCAGCAGTAGAGAAGAAACTTAGGCAGGACTTCTATGCTGCAATCTTGAGGTAGAATTTCTTCTTTACCAGGAAATGCAATTTTTGCTCTTAAAGTCTTTCATCTGATTGGATGAGGCCCACCCACATTATTGAGGGTAATCTTTTTCACTTAAACTCAGCTGATTGTAGCTTTTAACTACATTTACAAAATACCTTCAAGACAATACCTAGATTAGTGTTCAATTAAATAACTGGATACTATAACCTAGCCAAGTTGATACATAAAACTAACCATCAGAGTAGGTGTCCCTCTTCCAATTAAACCTGATCCAGATAATTGAGCTTCTAATTCCTTCTATCATCCCCTCTGGAATCATTCCCTATCAAACATCCATCAATTATTTCCTCTTTATTGTTCCCTTCTTTTCATCTTTAAAGTGATCCCTAAGTGCCCCCTTCTTTACCCATTCCTCCTTCAATGCTAACACTTATTCTGCGTAACATTCTGTCATTCTCCTTTATGCAGGGTTTCTCAACCTAAGAACCATTATATTCTGTGCCAGATAATTTTTGTAGGGTGCTGTCCTGTGCATTATAGGATGTTTAGCCATATCCCTGGTCTCCATCCACTGGATTCTATTAGCTCTTTCCCATCATGAGAATCAAAAATATCTCCAGACATTATCAAATATTCCCTTGGAGGCATAATCATGCCCAGTTAAGAACCACTGCATGAAACACAAGTCCCCATTTACTCTACCTTCTTCACCTCCTATTCACTCCCTATTCACTGCAATTCAGCTTCCACCCCACCACTTCACTAAAACTGTAATTCCTTAGTCCTATTATGACATTTAAAGTCTTAATCAAATCTAAAACCTCTATTTAGTCCATATTTTAATTTACTTCATCATACAGTTTAACCAGGTAGACTATATCCTCTTCTTAGCCATCACTCTCTCCTTAGGAACAATTCATAATAAATTCCCTTTACTGACCTCTGTTTTTCCACAACAGCTTAAATAGTGTTCTTTTGGGCATGCCCACCACATTCTATCCACTGGCCAATCTCATCATCTCCCATGGTTTTAACATCTCTATATTTAGGATAACCCTGTTCAAGGTTGAATTCAGTTTCCTCCCTCAGGAGATGGGACCTGCTCCTTTATTTCCTCTACCCAAATGCTCAAGCTCTTTAGAAATCAGCCTAAACATCTGCCTCTATACAAGTAATCAGGCATCAAGTTTTGGAACATCTTCTTATGAATAAATGTCTCTCAAATAAAACTCTCCCTGTGTCCTCACCTCCTTCTGTTTTCAGTCATCACCTCATCACCTCTCACCTTAATGATTGTGCAGCAGCTTCCACAGGGCCCATACAGAGTTGACACTCTGTCAATTCATTATTGAATGAATAAGTGAGTGGATGAATAAAATGGACTGGACCATACTGTCATTACCTCTGGCCTATGTCCCACACAGTTGCTAGAATCCTTTCTAAATAACAAATCTTCTCCTTACTTAAATTCCTTCAAAGGTTACAATTATTTGTAGAACAAAAGTCAAACTCTTCATGTCTTTAACCTCCACCTACCTTTACAACTTCATTTCATATTATACCCTAACTTAATAATTAATAATAACCATCTTCAGCAACAGCAGCATCTAATATTTGATCACTTACTACAAATAAGGCACTATTCTAAGTTCTTTAAATTGACTATCTCACTTAAACTTAGCTTTGCCTCTATAAAGTATGTAAAATTATTTTCCTCACTTTTCAGGTGAGAAAATTGAAGCATTGAAAGATTAACTTTCTACAGTCATGCATCTTAAAAGTGGCAGAGGTTGAAGCCAAACTGATACTCTAGTCCATAGTCTACCTACTCTGTGTATTGCCTCACTTGTATCCAAACTAGCTCTACCTTGTAACTGCTAAGTTCCTTAAATACTCCATGGCTTTGTACATGCTCTTCTCTCTGCCTGAATTATCTTTCCCCACCATTGTGTTTGCTACACTCCAAATTAAATGTTAGTCCACAACTAGATTTCAACTCTACTGGAAAACCTTTCCTGGCCTTCCCAGACTGTTACATATCTTTATTTTATACATAAGTGTACCATAACACTTAGCACATTGTATTGTGAATATTTATGTGTCTCCCCACTGGCCTATGAGCTTAGAGAACAGAGGATATTTTTCACTTATCACTGAATACACAGAACCTAGTTCAGTGTCTATACATGATAAGTTGTCAGTGTTGAATGAATGGATGAATAGTTCTTAATAACTGCTAATGCTGATAAAGCTACAGATAGATATAGTAACTTTTACATCTAAGAATCTCAAACTGGGGCAGCCGTAAGTTCCAATGAGTAAAAACATTTCAGAGCAGTTCAATTTACAAGTATTTGTAGGATGTCTGCTACAAATACCTTTTCTGGCTTAGAAACCAAGAGTCATAAGGGCAGCTGTGAGAACATTGATAGCAAAACCAGGTATAGAACCAAAACGTGGTTGATATGAAATGATCATCAAGTAGATAAAAACCTCCCTAAATCACCAATAGATCTTTTTCTAGGGTATTCAGTGCATTGAGAAATCTGTTTACTTGGCATTTACTCAGTTTACGCTGTGTGTTGCAGGAAGGTGAGTTATGTAACAAAAAGCAACTAACCATGATTTCAGGACCTTGATGATTAATACCCCTTATTTGTGAAACATTTTTCAGTTTTGCAAATAATTTCAGATATGATATCTTCTCACAGATCCATGATTCCTAGGATTTTTGAGTTAATAGGAAATTTTGAAAGATTGACCCAAGCTTCTTCAAATTGCAAAAATGAAAGTGAGGTCCAAAGACCTTAGGTGATTTGATTGAGCCCCACTGCCTTGCAAGATTTTCAGGAATTATCCCCATTTTACAGAGGAGAAAATTGAGGGCTCTAAGAATTTAAGTGATTCATCCAGCGTCATATTGTTAATTAGTGACAAAGTTAGGACTCAAATAGCAGTTTTCTGTCTCCAAGCACGGTGCTTTTCTCCTTTAATATCTGCTCAGCTGAGACCTAGAAGAAACAAGTGCTCAAGATCTATTGGGTCATGGGAAGTTCACCTCTGGACCAAGGTCATTACTAATTAAAAACTACTCTCATTCATTCTCTCTACTGCTAAGTAGAAAGCAGAGCCCAAATGTCTATATGCAATATTTTTAAATGTCTGAATTCTACATAATGCACATGAAAAGTGATAGTATTTTTGGTAATAGGACATTAGCATTAAAGTACTTTCTATTTCCTAAATAAAACATGGACTTAAAAATGTCTTTAAGCACTAGAGTTATATGCTATTATTTCAATTTCAACTGAATATTGCTTGGTCATTCAGAAATTAAATTAACAAAGGACCAGGAACTTCTCTTGGGGAAAAAAAATACATTCCTTATAAGAGGGTCACATTTTCTCCTGATATGGAAATGATCCTGCCTGAAGATAAATTGTATATATATGTGTTCACAATGCATATGCTGAAGCAATTGAAGATAGCAAGCTTTACGCCACAGACTCATAATACAAAATTAGAACTTAGAGAAAAAGTCCAGTCTCCTCATTTTACAGATAGCTTTAAAGCAGTAATAATTATGGCTATTTATTGTGTGCCTATGCTGTTTATTATGCATTATTATCCCTTAGTTTATGCTACAGTCATTCTAAACAACTTGCTCTACTTTGAATATTCTATATTCCAGCTAAAAAAGGAAGGAAAGAATGAACACCCTCATTATATTGTTGTTTTTTTGCTAGCAAAGAGCTAAAGACAACCTCAGTATCCACCAGGATAAAGTCCAAGTAAAATGAGGTCAGTGTGTGCAATATTAGATAGGATATTAGAAGCAGTCAAAAGCTAGATAACATAACTAGAGCAACATAAAATACATGTTGAGTGGAAAGAGTAAGAAACAGTATGAGATTTATAGCCCATTATCTTTAAAGTAAATTTAACAAACAGATAACCACAGAACATCGCCATGTATTTTTTAAATATAGAGAGATATTTAAATGTATGGATGGATGTTTGATTATATATACAGAGTGAGTACTGATAGAACAAGGAAGAAGAATTAAAGAAAGCATCATGGATTAAAAGGAAAATCATGAAATAAAATAAAATGAAAGAGGTTTGGCAGGACATATGGTGACAGTGTACTAAAGGCAGGGTCTGAAGAACTAAATTCTGGGTACCTGGAATTTTAAAGAAAAGCAGAGGAAAAGGAAAAGGAAAAGAAAGAGTAAACATAGGAAATTCAGTCAACCCCTTTTGAAGTGGCTCACCATTCCACAAATTCTGTTATATTATAGGTCAAATAATTTCCTTATGTATAATAATAAGGAAGGTTTCAATGTATGTGTTTGAAGGTCAGTTTCACTTCTGGTTTTTACAATCACACCTCACATAATGCATTGCTCTCATCATAGCACTGAGAGTCAATATTATGGCTATTAAATTCAGTCAAAAACTTCCACAAACCATTTCAAAGGTAGGAGAACAAAAATCAGAAATGCAAACTTCATTTTCTACAAAACAAGGAGAAATCTGTGACATGAGCCACAATACGTGAGGACAGGCTACTAAATGCAAGAAAGTTCAGTTTAGGGTGCTGAATGAACATGACAAAAAATTCCTATGGCTGTCAATCTTATACAAAGTCCCAGAGAGCCACTTACCTAAGTAGTAAAAACTAACGTTTCTTTGTTTGGATCAACAGAAACAGAATGTGCAAGTGGTTGGTGGAAATATCCCTTGACTGCGAGAAGAAACAGATAAAGTGGGACCAAACAAGAAATCACACAAACACAAATACCCGTTGAAAGCAGGATGCTAATAAGAGAGATGGAGGCGAGATCTACAGCTGCCAATCTCTACTAGCTGTGAGCAATATACACACCTCTATTTGGTGAATCAAGAACACTCGGGCTTTTGGAGAAAGTTCAGCTCCTGGCAGTGGTTTTTTTCAAAATTCTCACAGAATTCCAAAGTAGCTAAGATTTGAGAATTCTCAAAAGAATTCCAAAATACCTCAGATTTGAAGACAGAAGAGGAGCAAAGCCTTGACATTGAAATACAAGGTGGGAAGGTGTATGCTATACTAATTTGAAGATGATCATGGAGGGTTTGAAAATTAGCACACATTTGTCTCCATGTTCGGCTTTTTAAAAAACTGAGTAAATCAAAGAATTCCAGATTTAAAGACAGAATCAAGGAAATTGGCTAGAAATACAAATTTTCAGGTCATCCCAAAACCATATACCATTTTTAATATCTAATGTACTAAATATTATAACCCATGTATTCTGGAATAAGAGCAAAGTAGATTAACCTATTAAACTAATGTATTTATGAATTCAGATAAAAATGATTTTAAGAGAAAGAGACAAAAAAGAACACTTGGTCTGGCCTGTCCTCTACTCTAAGCTCCTGAAAATAGTGCTTCCAGGAAAAATTCATCACTTTTAAAAATAGGGAATAATTTAAAAAGTAACCTCACAGGACCTATGCAAAAATAGTACCAAAAAAGAAAATATTTATTTAAAAATGAAAAAGAAACACTCAGAAAAGTGTTTCTCAGTGTTTCTACAGTGTTACTCAGATCTTGGTAACCAAATGAATTGTCCTAGATTTTTAAAAATGTAGTGACTCAATTTACTCTATAAAAACCAGGGATCAAAACAGAAATATCATAGTTCAAGGAAGAGATAAAAAGACAAAAGAAGAACATACATATAAACTGGCAGACCTCAGAAAAATGTATAAGAGTAAAACTATAGCAGAAGTACAAAACAAATTGAAAACAGCACAGAGAATAATACTTACTGTTGAAAAAGAGTAAGGGACGTGGAAGACTGTGTTGAGAAAAACAAGAAAAATGATATGAAAATGAACAAATGTTTAAAACAAATTAGAGAGAAAATGATAGTTATGTTTTTTAAAAAGGTGAATATGATCCAACATTGGTGTCTCTGAAAACCTGAACCAAAAACAAACAAACAAATAAACAAAAAACCACACAGACATAATATAAATTTAATTCAAAGAAATTTCCCAGGCATAAAACCATGCAATTACAGATTAAAAGATCACAATAAGTCTCAAGAAAATATGACACAGTAATTAAATCAAACAGTTTCAATTGAAGATAACATTAAACACCCTAGCTCTTTAACTAAAATGGATTCAATACATGGGGATTACATGCTTTAAAAAAAGGAGTAGACTCTAGGTTGAACTTCCAGAGATAAGTTCCAGAATAACACCACAAAACTGACCCATCATGAAGGCTGCAACTTCCACCATGATCAAGAAGTTAGGGAATCATGAAGGAGCTGCCCAGACTGCAGGCACCAGGACCATACCACCTTTGCCACTGTCATCAGTAAGCCACTGCCACAACTCTTGGCTCCATTATCACAGATTGTCAACCATTATCCATGCCAGCCAAATGGTTATTCCACCCTCAGCTCATCAACACCCATAAATATAGGGACCAGGCACTGAGATGCCAGCTACTGCTGTCATAGAATAAAGCAAATGTTTGCACTACTGGAATTGCCAGAAGAAATAGCAATAGCAGAATCTTTTCAGTTGGCCTTCCTCCACCTTTTAAATCTCAGATAGGTGCTGGGTGGAAGCTAAATTACATGTAAAACTTCAGCTGCAAGGAAGACTACTGTAGGCAATCTTTAGTAAATGGAATACTTTAAGGGAGTTTAACGAAGCCACCTGCAAACTCTGCCACAATGATTAGCATTGAGCAAATACTGGCAAAATAACTGGATGTCAAAAATACAAATTTAAAAAAACTCTTTTAAGCATTTGGGAAAAAGATAAGTCACCTAAAACTCAAAAGATACCAGACTGTCCAAAGATGATATTAACAACAGTAATGTTAAATGCTGGAAGAAGATGGAGCAATACCTATAGAGTGCTCATAAAAGATGGTGTGGTCCAAGTATTTTATACCAGACCTAATTTAGTTCATGTAAAAGGCAATAGGTAAATATGTTTTAAATGTGAGAATTTAAGGAATACCTTTCCCATGAGTACTTCTTGAAGTAACTAGTAAACAAAGAATTTCAGTCAATCAAAAGATGAATGGAGAAACTATGGAAAAAAGACTACCAATAAAAATTGAATCCAAGTATACTACTTTTCTTGGTTTTTAATAGCCAGGGATGAACTAATAAAAATAATAAAATCAACCAGAACCAAGAACAAGAGGAGATAGGAAGTAGAGATGAACTAACCTTGTAGTAGATCATACTAAGGAGTCAGTAGATCATGTCCAACTAAAGAATTAAAGAATTAAGTATATGCTATTATAAAAGTGATCACTGAAACAACAACCACAAAAAAACCCCACAAAATCTCCAAAAAAATATTTAGTATTGTTGTTTAGTGATGTAAGTGGGGAAAATGTCAAAAACTGTATGCGGTTGTTTATAAGACACTTATCTAAAACATATACAAAAAGGTAAAAGCTAAAAGATAGAGAAAGGTATAACAGTCAAATATTACCAAAAGACAGCTGGTGTAAAAACTCAATAATGAAAAACTAGATAATAGCATAAAAATAAGGAGAGAGAGTTATCAGACTTAAGCTTAAACACACCTGCACTGTTTTTGAGAAGAGAAAATATACTGATTAACTTTAGGTTTTGTTAGGCTAAGTATACCTATTAAAATTTCTAGAGTATGTCTTCCTCTCCCTGTGCTTTTTGGTCATAAAGCTATTAGTTGGGAGAAAGCAAGATGGACATTAAGTCCAGTTGAGGGAAGTTGCAAAGGCCCAGAGGAGGTTATTAGAGCCCAGATGGGGTAAATAAGTTGTCTAGTTAGGAGGACAGCCCTACAGTATGGGGAATCAGAGACACAACAGGGTAAGAAAGACATCCATGTGGGGATAAAAATGGTGCAGAAAGACTAATCAAGGTGAGAAAGGAATCCCCTCAGAGGGGCAGCCCAACACTGAGTATCACTCGGAACCTGAGTAGTATGAGGAGGAACATCCCTTCAAGGTGGGGCAGAAGGAACTAATAAAGAAGGGAAAAATTATATTGATTCAAAAGAGGATAAACAAAACAAACAAAAAAGAAACAACAAAAATTGGGACAAATAGCACAAATTGAAATGATGAAAATATTTGTCTATAAACAGATTAAAACCTATGGTAAAAACAAAGAATGTCAGACTGGATTTAAGAAAAATATCTAGCTACATGCTACTAATTAAAGGAATTAATAAAAATGAAAACAAACATAATTTTAAAGATTAACTTAATCATCAAAAATTCATTGAGTACCAACTATGAGCGGGGATTGTTCCAAGTACTAAGGATACAATAATGATAAAAACAAACCAAATCCCATACCTCAGTGGCTTATATTTTAATGGTTTAAATGTATGATCAACAAATAATTTTGGATTTATGAGAAAACTAACAAAGATAGTACAGGGAGTTTCTGTATACCCCTTAGCCAGTCTACCTCATTTTTAACATCTTACATTAGTATGATACCTTTGTCAAAACTAAGAAATTGACATTGGTGCATTAAAATTAACTAAACTCCAAACTTTATTTGGATTTCATTAAAGTTTCCATTAATGTCCCCTTTCTGTTTATTCCTTTTAGCAGATTCCAGTTATCTGCTGAAAAATAATATCTGCTCACCTATTTTCTTGAATGTATTAATCATAGTTATTTAAAAGTCCATATCAAATAATGTTAATTTTGGGGTTATCTGTTTTAATTGTTTATTTCTTCTCTTGGTTTTCAGTCATTTGGTCTTATTTCTTGGCATTCCTGGTGATTTTTGATTACATGCTGAACACGGTATATGAAAATGTTTTTAGCTATTGACGGAATTTAAATGAAAGCATAGGGTATTTACCAAAGCCTCTCCACCCCTCTAGGTCCAAAACTCCAACCTTTTTCTTCCTAGCACCATGACACTGCCAAACATAATCACATCTACATGACTTTACCTGTGGATTTGCCTGCCCCAACTCCTTTGATACATTGTTCTAAGCCATTTACCTGTAGTGTTTTATTTAATCATCACAATAAAGCTATGAGGCAGGTATGTAAGTCTTATTTAGGGATCTTGTTAACCACTATACTTGCAACTTCTAAAACAGTGCCTGGCATGCAGTAGGCATATAATAAATATCTGTTGAATTAAGGTGCCAAAAGAAGAATAAAGATACCAGTGAAAAAATGAGAGATTATTTTTGCCTATCAAATTAAAAAAGAAAGGAAAATTGGGCCTGGTGAAATGAATATACTTTGTTATTATTTTTTTTTTATACTTTGTTATTTTGTGTGAAAGTGTATACTGATAAAACTCTTAAAAATCACTTGTTTATTCACACATTCATTAAGCGTTTACTGAGCATCCAATGGTATATCAGGTATGCTTGAAAATGGGACATCAAAATGTCTTAACATTTTCCTGACCTCCAGCATCTCTTTGGAAATACATATCAACAACACTAAAAAATATTCATGACCATGAGCCCAGTAATTTCTTTCTAACCATATTTAATAATTTCAGTTCTAGGTCCAATTCTTAAGAAATTAATCAGAGATTTTATTTCATTCATTTGTCTATTTATCAAGTGCTAACTCTAGTAATAAAAGCAACTAATATTTATCAAGAGCTTCAGGCAGTATAAGGTAGTGGTTAAGGGCTTGGACTCTGGAGCCAGACTACTGGGATTTGAATCTTAGCTCTGCTACTCTGTTTGTATAACCTTATGCAAGTCACTCATTCTCTCTGTGCCTCGGTTTCCTCATTTGAAAATGAGAAAAATGGTAGTTGCTGGTTCATAGTTTGGTTGTGAGGATTAAATGAGTTAATATTTACAAAGTACTTAAAACAGTGCTTGGCACATATTATGAAGTGTTAGGTATGTTTTTATTTTTATTGTGTGGTAGCCTCTGTTCTAAATGCTTTACTTGTACTTATTCATTTAATCCTCACAGCTCTTCTATGAGGTAGGCACTGTTACTACCTTTGTGTTAGAAGTAGTAAAATGGAGGCTACAGGCTCAGGTAAGTGGTTGAGCCAGGATATGAACCCAGGCAGATTGGCTCCAGTGTGTGCATATAATCGCTAACCTCTACAACGTTCCAGGTACCATTTTAAGTGTCAGGATCACCAGGGCGACACTAGAGAGACCTCACTGTAGAGACCTAAAGAACTCCTCTTCTCATGAAGGCAGGGGAGAGAGATAATAAAAAGTAAGAATAATAAATGAATAAGATAATTTCAGGTAGCAATAAGTGCTATGAAGTAAATAAACCTTCTTAAAGAAGCTTTCCTTCCCTATCAAATGCTGTCAGACTTTCCTGCCAGCTACATTTTTTGCACATTACCCTTTTTATTTTCAACTGAGAACCTACAAAAAGGAGATATGCAGATGACAGCTTTATGTAAATGGAAATTCCTCACTGCATTATTGCAAAAACTGTGGAAATAAACTAAAAGTCCAAAAATAAATGAATAATTATCAGAGCATATTCCAAAATGGTATATTAACTAACCACAAGGCATGCTTTCTAAGAATATTTAGTAATATGGGAATATACTTACATTACAAAGTTAAGTGGAATTCATTCATACTCCTTAAAAGCTCCTCAATCGTGAGGGCAAGTTAGTTTAGTAGGGTTTCTTGTAAAGCAGAATTCACTTTCTTCGGGAATGGCCATCATGTTAGAGTAGATCCAGAGGGGCTATTAGGCATTTTTGCCACTATGCTGGGAAAGCCTGCCAGAGAAATAAGTCTACATAAAGAAGTCAGAGTCAAAAGACGAAAACAGTATCTTGGCAGCATCATTGAACACCTGGATGTTTCTGTGGCTGAAGCCAAATGTACCTCTGGATGCCCAATTTATATATATAAGCCAGTGAATCCCCTTTTTGGCTTTCCTAATTTGAGTGAGTTGATATCCCTCATGACCACAGAGTCCTTACTACTTCACAAGAGATTTCTCACTTAATATTGAGAATATCACTATGAAGTAGATACTATTATCCCATTTACACATTAAGATATTAAGTCTTAGGAGGTCATGTACTTCCCTAACATAACGCAAACTAGTGGAACCAAGATTTGAACCCAGACAGTCCAGGCAGTCAAGTGCAACTCCATAGCCACTTCCTTCATTATGCCCTCACCACCCTGAACGCCTTCTATCATTGAGCCTGTGACTTTTTGTTAGTTTTCCTCTGCTTCTTCCTCTTAGTCTGAGAGCCCATTCTTTTATCAATGGCATAGCAGAAGCTAAATAGTGTTTGTTGAATACAGACTTCTACTCAACCAACTTCAGTTGGGGATTTTTACCTTATTAAAAGAAATTGTTTCTTAGCTCAGGGACCACATACTTAGGGTCAAACTAACTGACCTTCTGCACTTTTCAAGACACATGTTAAGGTCCACAGTTACTGCTGGTATTGACTTATGACCTCACCCAAAATCACTGAGAATGGAGCTGAGAATCTAGAATCCTTGAAAGTCTTAGATGCTTGTCCACATTTAGTAACAACCTAGCAGTTCCAAATGTAACTCACCTTTCTAGTAACACAGAATACACTAAGTCACATGGAAAGTATGACAACTGTTTAGGTGTTCTCTCACCTAAACCACCATGTCTTATTGAAATAAGGCCCTTTGATTCACAATTAGCTAAGCTTGAGTCTAACGAATATTCTTTTTCAAGACACTGATCTCTCTCTCCCTCATTTCTTTTTAAGGCAGCTCTCACTAAGTGATAATAGCTTCTATCAATTTTCCAAGTTCACTACAAGCATTCTGCTTGGGATGGCACTCTTTTGGGGACACCAGAATACCACTGTAATTAAGTATATGGGCTGAATTTTAATTACAGTGCCCTCAATTTCTAGCTATGTATCCTTGGGCAATAAAATGGGGATGATAATATCTAACTCATAGGGTTATTAAGAGAACGAAATGACATATAGTGTAAAAGAGCTTAGCAGTGCTGGTACATAGTAAATATTCAAGAAATGGCAGCTAATAATAAATATTATTAATAATTTTATACTCTAAAATTAAAATAGGAGTTACAAATAACTCTCCCAGAAAGAAACACTATGGTCCTACCTGCAATCTTGTAGCTTAAAAGGCTGGAGCCCCTGGCACCTCTCTTCTCAATGACCTCCTCCAGGGTGGTCACTGAACAGCACAGCGAGGATGCAGAAGTTCTTGCCTGGCCAATAAAACCCAGTCTTTGGGGAATGATGGTTGACACTACTTACATTTCTTTGTCTAGAAGAGGGACTTAGTCAATAGGCATCTCTCACCTTCCCCCCGCCCCACCCCCCCAAAAAAGAACCATCAATCTTGGCCTAGGTGACTGCCACATTGAACATTTTCAGGCAGCTTTTTCAACCCTGGAGGTTTGGGCAACCTGCCAGTAATGAAGATGTATTAATGCTTAATGCAGCTTAATGTAATAGGTGTCATGTTCATAATTTACAGAAGCTCTTTCTAAAGCATTAAATTCATTTATACTCCTTAAAAGCTACTCAATCGTTGGGGCAAGTTAGTTCAGTAGGGTTTCTTTTTTAGGATCAAATGATATATAAATTGTTAACATATCCAAACTCATCCATTAGTGCATGTGAAAGCAATAAATGTGCCAAAGTAGCAATAACATGATCGAGGAAAGTCATTGTGGTCATTAGGGCTGAAAGGGTTTCATTTATGGCCCTGGGAAAGAGAATGAAGGCTGTAAAATAGACCTAGGAGCACCCACTGACCAGGAGCCCTGCCTCATCACACACAAATGAAAATAAAACAAAATGTACATTTTAGGTGTTCAAAAGTAGCAATGGGTTTTGCCTTCTATTTTACAGCTAAAGTTGTCCTTCCTGCTTCCATCCACCATTCTGAGAAAAGAATATGGAATGGATTGATGAGGCCTTCACATCCCCACTGTCTTCTCATAGAATATCGATTGGCCTTTTGGTAAATAACTCTAAGCAAAACAGGGGGCCATGTCTAATGAGAGCCCTTGCTTGTTGGACAGATCTGGGAGGTCAGTAATTGATGGAATTATAAATCCTAGCACTGCATTTCCAGAGTAGCCTCAAATCAACCTAGGGATGAAAAGAAGCTATAGCTTTGTATATCAGATTAAAACCACCACCATCTATTATTCCATTATAATCTGTTGACATCCACCATTACTCATGTCCCTGTAAGTCAATCCCCCCTCCCCCATTACAGCCATATATATATATCCCTGTGCCAAGAAGTTCTGCAATAAGAGGGGGTAGAAGACCAGATTAATAAAATTTTCAAAGTAAAGTTATTCTAGTTAAATTAGTGTTTCTCAATCCTTAGTACAAACAGAATCACCTGGGACTTTTATGAGCTAGCAAGGACTTGGCCTCACCCCAGACAATTAAATCTCTAGGAGCAGAGATTGGCCATTAGTATTTTTAAGGTGCTCCTGGTAATTAACCATGTATAGCCAAGGATTAGGAACCATTAATTGAACTAATATTTAGGAGCAACTCTAGAAGCTCTAAGCAAAGACGATACAACACATCAGCCATTTCTTCTCATGTAGAGCTCTTTATGGGTCAATGTGTTACAGGTATTCAATGTCTGCCTAGGTATCCCCTCAGGAGCTTGACAATCTGTGCAGGTCTCTGCTGAAGGCTTCTCAAACCAAGGGTAGCTCTCCACAAGGGAATCTTTTCAGCAGTCAAAAAGCTAAAGGACTAAAGTGTAGTCTAGTCTATATTGCAAAGTAGAATGCTATTGTTGATATCAGGCACCTGCCCTCCTTCAGTCCACAAGGCATGTCAGGTCCTGCCAGGGCTTTGGCCCTCACTCACCTCGACAAGATACTCAGCCAGTGATTCACCAGAGATTTTACCAAGGGAGAATCTGGATGAAGATTTCCCTATTAACTTCTCTTCTGGCTAGGAAAGTTCAGGCTTTATCTTCATGGAAGGAGAGCTGGAGTCTGTCTGAGTAGGGCCTGCATACGGGTGGGGCAAGGGGCAAATATGGGAGGGGATACTTTAAAATCCCTGCAGCGCATGAGAAGATCAGGGAGTAAGTGTATCTAACAACCTCTAATTAAGTCATGTCATGTCGCCAGTTTCGACGTGGAGAAAGAAATGCCTACAGTAATTGCATTTAGTTCATCTTGTAGCATGCTCCCAATCATAACTGCTAATTCAATTGTACGTTCATTCTGCCAGCTCATTGCCATTAAGCACACATTTAATTACTTCAATAAAGGATTAATATGCAGCACACAAAAGGAGGGACAGACGACTGTGCCAAAGCACACAGCTGGCCCAGCGTTTAGCCCAGAGATTAAAAAAAAAAAAAAAGAAGAGTATCATTGGGCAGCATAATCCTGTTCCAAATACGTCAGTATTAGATGAACATTCCAGACTTTTATTTTCATGCTTGTTATGCACCATTCCACATGCATATATTTCTGTAGCACCAGAACGAGCTGTAATGGGCACCCGCCAGCCTTCCATTGTTGTCTCAATCACGCACCCACCTCCCCACCCCTGCCCTCCTCCATGCTTGTAAGGTTGCGCTTATCTCGTCTCCAGGCAAAGGCTTACAGTTGCTACATTACAACATCCTGAGATAAGGGCCCTCGCTTGACATTGTTCCTGCCTGTGCTGCAAACAAGTGCCAATCCTGGCATGTATAAAAAGAGAGGGAGAATAACAAAGCCGGAGCCCCCCCTTTCTGCCTCCTCCCAACACCACCTCAAAGGACAGCCCATCAATTCTCCAGGATGTACACAATCATTATTGTAGGGGAAACAAAGGCCAGTGTCAATTGTGCAGTGTTATAAAGCAGTCTCTCAAATTAAAACCATGTACCTAACTGCATCTGATGGCAGAAGCTATTTAGCAGTGATATTTTACGGAAAGGCAATGAAAAGCAATAACTGCTTTATTTAATGTATCTGTTCAATCCAGCTGCCCCGGATAGGCCTTAATAGAAGCTGTCGATCAATGTCAGGCCCTTAGAAATAACTGCACCAGACTGCAATAAACATGAAGGAAAGATAACTAGAACTACTGATCAGCCTCTTGTTACCTTTCCTGCGCCCAGAGATTTGTCATTTGTTTATACTGCTCATAATAACTGGCCCAATGATTATCATCTTACCCATGTGGTGTGGTGGTGGGCACAATCAGGATGGGGGGGTGAGGAAGCAAAGTTGGAAGGGGTGGGAGGAGGAAGAAATATGAGACATAAGACAAAAAGGTGAGGGATAAATGAAAGAAAGTTACTTCAAGATATGCTAAATGGGCGTTTGCTCCCTGCTGGCACCCTTGTTAAAATGTAAACACCCAAAAGCAACTCCTTTCTTTACTATCCCTTGACAGGCCTTTGGTTAAGGTGAATTAAAGAGGGCATGAATGTTTAGCATCTTCTCCAACAAATCCTGGCAGGACTAGGAAGACAGTAGGGAGGCCAGGACAGTCCACATCCAACCATGACTTCACTGGCTTCTCCCCATCTACCCTCCTTGAAGTTGGAGCTTCCCTGGGCTCCACACTCAGCTCTCTCCATTTGATTCTCCTCACTAACCCCACACAAGCGCTTCCACTCTTACGTCTTTAGCATTCTACAACAGAGGCCGACAAACTACCGCCTATGGGCCAATCTAGCCAGCTGCCTGTTTTTGTAAATAAAGTTTTATAGGAACACAGCCATGCCATTGGTTTAGGTATCGTCTTTGACTGCTATAGCATTAAATGCAATATATCTAAAATTAAATTCATTTTATTTTCTCCCAAACCTGCATTTACTCCTATTTTGTATCTCAAGTAATGTCCTCGCCGTTGCTTTAATCCCCCAGATGAAAAATCGGAGTCATCTTTGGCATAAACCTAACTCTTTATTTTCTCTCCCCCATCTATCCTCTCTCCCATTTATCAATCAGCCCCACCCTGTCCACGGTGTCACTGAAATGTACCTCAGGTACACCTCGCCTGCTTGTTTAGAGTCACTGCCTCTGCCCATTCCTGCTTTACGTTTGCCTGGATTTTTACAACCTCTTAACCAGCCTTCCTGCTTCCAGTCTCTCTGCTACTATGCCCCTGCCAGAAATATCTTTCAAAAGCACAGATGTAATTAAAATAATAATGATTATTATTTACTTGGTGTTAAGTATATCCTAGGCACTGTTCCAAATACTTTATATGTATTTACTCATTTAATCCTCACTAAACCCTGTAAGGCAAAGTAGGTCTTATTATCATCCCCATGAGGAAATTGAGGCTTAGGAAGGTTTCATGACCTGCCAAGGCCACAGTTTTCAAATGGCTGCACTGGGATTTGAACCCAAGTCTACCAGTCTCTAAACACCAATGGTTTCACATAACTAGAATGCTTTTCCCGTATTTTAGAAATCTTTGATAGTTTCCTGCTCTCTCATAAATAAAGGCCAATCTTGATTAATATGGCATTCAAACTGATTTTCCTTTCTACATGTTCTCCCATCACATATGATCTCAATCCACTCTTTTTTATTAACAAATCAATTTTATTGATACATATTAATAAAGCATATAATTCATCCAAAGTGTGCAATCCATTGTATTTGGTATAATCACATAGATGTGCATTTATCACTTCAATCATTATTAAAGCATTTTCACTATTCCAATAATAAAAATAATATGAAACAAAAAACAACAAAACTTTTCACCTCTTAATCTGTATTTCCCCTGCCATACATAGCCGCTATTCTGTTTCTGTCTCTCAAGTTTATCTGTATTTATATTTTGTAAAAAACAGTCTTATATATGCAATATTACCCATATCCATATTTCACATGAGGTTTCACTATGTTATAAAGTTACATTTTTAACTTTCCTTCTAGTAATATACATGTCCTTAGACTTTCCCTTTCAACCACTGTCATACCCCTATAATAGCACTGCTAGTTACAAACACTAGGATGCAATTTCACCATTTCTGTTCATTTCCAAAGATTTACAAACAACCTTTTGGCCAATTCTGCATAGTCAATCCATTCTTGATGTATACTATTCCATGGACCCATCATGTGATTATACAGTTAATATGTCACCTCCCTGTGCATGTCCCCTAATCCCCACACCCACTCCAACCTCCCTAGCAGAATTAATTGTCCCTTTCCTGGTACTACCATAATACTTCATTTGTACTGCAGGATAGGACCTATCAAATTGTACTATATTTAAGTGTATGTTTGTCTGTCTCCTCAGATAGGTTCCAGGTCTTTAAAAGGAAAGAAAATTTCCTGTTTTGTTTTGTTTTGTTTTGTTTTACCTAGTACTCAGACCTTAGTAAACAATGAATGAGTTCTTCTTGAACCCTGCTTTCAGGTTCATACCTTTCCAATCATTTTTAATGGTGGTTCCATAGTGAGCTTTCAGACACACAAATCTGATCATGTTGTTCCTATTTAGAAGCATCCATAGCTTCCTCTTCACGAGCACGGTTTTAAAGTCTGAGCTCTTTTGCATGGCAGATGAGGTCCACTACATAGGCCTATACCCTAACTTCATTTTCAATCCCTCTCCCTCCCACATCCCAGACACAGAGTTAGCATCATGCCATAATAAACAACTGTGCTTTTACACATGCTTCTCTATCTTTCTAGAATGTCCACTATAATAAATCCTGCTCACTCATCTTGACCCAGTTCAAGAGTCATCTACTCAGTGAAACTATGTTCCCTCCCCAGCAGAAGAAAATTTCTCTCTCTTATTATGGGCCATCATGTAATAATGACAGTAATAATCAAAGCATATATGCATAAATGTTGCGAGCATTATATGCAATCAATGTTACAAATGCCTTAGATATGTTACATTGTTTAATACCCAATTAACATCCATTTAATATCCATTTTTCAAGTATAGAAATTAAGGCACAGAAAGACTAAGTTATTAGCCCAGGATTACAGAGCTACTAAATTCAAACCAGGACTTAGATTCAGGCAGTCTGAAATCAGAGTTCATGCTTTTAACCATTACACTATACCGCCTGGCTATATTTTGTTTACATCCCCTTCATTAGGACTCGGGTCACATTGTATTTCAATTATTGCTCCAAATATCTGTCCTGACAGTCTCCCCCTAAGATGTGGGCTTCTAAAGGTCAGGGCTATGTCTTATTCCTCTTTGTATGCTCAGCACCTTTTACAGAACCCAGCAGGGACTCCAGGAAGGTTTGTTGAATGCCTTTATGGACATTAATGTTCTTT
>JAQZBX010022772.1:16844-31397 GCA_029593785.1 Cabassous unicinctus | reverse complement strand
GGAATATATATATATATATATATATAATGATTTAGAAGGCTAGAATTATGAGGAGGGAGGGAAAGAGTTAAGAAAGGGCTAAAAGGAAAGAGTTAATATTAATAAAAAAAGAAATAAACAAAATAGAGGGAATAGAAATTGAAACGCTTGAGTTGTGGGCGTATGGAAAAAATGTGGTATTTAATAGCCACAACAGAAAGCAGAAGGCAGAAAGATGAGGGAAGGATAAGAGATAGTTTGGAATACAAAATCAATATATAGAGAGAATGTGAAATTACTGAAAAAGAAGCACAGCAAAGAAGAGACAGGCTAGGAGCACCTAATTTTAAAAAAATGAAAGAAAGAAGAAAGGGGGGAGGATAGAGGAAAGAAAAGCAAGAGACAACAAATAAACAGAGAAAAACCAAACAACCACACAGGCAAGCAGTCAAACAAACCTAAGGGGGATCAATATTCCCTGGAGTCCCATGGATCCTCTCAGCCTGCTTATGTTTATCAAACAATTTCCCTGCAGGGTTGTATATGCAGGTCCTGAAGCAGCTTTTGGCTCTTAAACTAAATTATAAAGAATTTATTTTTCATTTATTAAAGTGACCATTGTATTTACTTATTTATTTATTTTTGGCGTAATACAGGACCAAAAATAAGTCCTTTTCTAGACCGCCCCCCTCACGGAGGGGACCCTAACTGGGCTTGTGGAAACTAATCAAGCACTTCCCAATTTCTGGATTCCCCAGGGATGCAAAAGTCTGATGTTTGTCACTGTAGAACGCTAAAAACGGCAGACTCCGCCCTTCTGGATCAGAGCCCCTGCATCACCAGGCTGCCGGTAAATGAGGTTTACTCTGCAGATTCGCCTCTCCCCTCAGCCTGGCACTGCTTCAAGCTGGCTTATCTGCTCCCCAAAGTTATGAGGGGGATTTAATCAATTTATTCTTGAATCATGGACCTTATAATTTAAATAAAAAATCTTTTCACTTAGCTGAATTTTTTTAAATAAAAAGCTAAACTTAAAAAAAAAAAAGGATCATGGATGGTTATCATTAGATTTGATACTAAGGAAAATTGGGGCTCTTTTCTGACCAATGCACTTCAAAGTCCGATTCCTGTGACACCAGGGTTTCAAAGAAAGAATTTTATTTGCTAGCACATAGCAAGGAGCTCACACAGGCTAATGGCCTAAAAGTCTGTCTCCCCGAACTGCAGCAATTCTGATAGTTTCATAGTATCCAAGTTTAGCAGGTTTATGCTAATGAGTAACTCGGGTGGGGCTGGCTCAAGTTCGAGTGCTCATAAGACTTTAAAGTTGTAAAACAGAATAGGAGGGGTGGTTACAACATCAGGCCTGTCACAAGATCTTTACTATCACAAAATTAATGTTATATAGTTTTACAATCATTATCAGAGATTAACGCATCTGGGTTCCAGTTAAGCACATTTCAGTTATTTTATAATATATTAGAATGTAAAAGGGCATCTATATAATGATTTAGTAATCATCATTATTTGCTAATTCTTAACCCTCAATTACAGATCAGTCTTGTAAAGGAAAAGGTTAAGTAAATTGCCCAAGGGGGATGAGAGAGTTTGAAAAGTTTGTTACTAACACCAAATACATGCTTTATTCCCTGCACAAAGAACAATTAAAATATCCAATTTATTTAGTACCATTTGATTCAACAATAAGTTTAAAAGTAATGGACAGTAAATTAATAGCATTCGTCTCTAACATACTAACTACAGTAACTACAAGAACTAAATCTAATTGTGTTCCTGTATTTTCTTACATTGTAAAGGAGGAGGTCCATGAATCTCTTTGTACAGTTTAAAAAATCGTTTTATCCCATAGATTGTCTTGTTTTGTTTTATTTTTTGCTTCTAAATTCCAAATTCATTTAACATATACCACAGAAGACCTGATGATTTATGTGAAAAAACTGAATTCCTGTACTTTTTACAATATTTGAAAATTTTCCAAAATAATATAACTGAGGTTAAGGAAGCCATTGACTTTTATGTTGCTTTGAATCAGTTAATGTTTGAGAGAAAAACTATTTGGAGATATAAGAATAAGGGCATTTTACCAAAATTAAACCCTTTTAAATAGCATTAATCCTAAAATAAGATACTGGTGCAATTTGATTTTCATTTAACAGAGCTCTCACATCTAAGGTATATGTTGTGTTTCAAATAGAAATGTATTGATAGAGATAAGAATATTTTAGTTTTTTTAGTCCTTTTTGATATCCATTATACATTACTACTGCCTGGCCCACCTCCTGTGAGGCAAACATCCTAAGATATTTACACATGTATGTGTATGTGTTTGTGTGTGTGTTATTTAAATATATGTATTTTTCTTGGAGTGAATGCATTTTTTGTTTAATATAAGTAATATAGATTTTGTTGTTTCATACTTTTCAAACCATCACTGTGTTTTAAGCTCCATATCCCTGTTGTGGCATGTTCATCTAACCTATTGCTTTTCTGCCCCTCAGTAATGCATAGTGGGCATCCTCTATATTCCTAGCCATTCCTCCAGTGCTCGCCTGTTTCCTCACCTCCCAAGATATTGCTACATATGGTCTCATATGTGTCCCCATTCAAACCTGCATGAGAATTTCTTTGGGATATAAAGCCCATGAGTAGACCTGTTGAGTTTGTTTACCCTAAATAAATGCTGCCATATTGCTTTCCTGAGCAGTTGTACCAGTTTATGTACACACTGGCATTTTTGGTAGGAGAGTTTCTTGATAAATATTTCAGTCTTTTTAAACTAAAGTTCATATTTTGCATTACAGTGCAATCTTTGAGTTGTACAATTCTATGGATTTTGTCAAATGACATTTGACAAACAATGTCATGTATCCACCATTACAGTATCATACGGAATAATTTCACTACTCTATAACTCCACCTATTCTTCCCTCTCCCTTCTCTCCCTGAACTGGTAACCACTGATATTTTTACTGTCTCTTTGCCTTGTCATGTATTTGGAATCATATAGTATGTAGCCTTTTCAGACTGGTTTCTTTTACTAAGCAATATGCATTTAAGTTTCCTCCATTTCTTTTCATGGCTCATTTCTTTTTATTGCTGAATATTATGTTGTATGGAAGTACCATACTTTATCCACTCACCTAATCCATTTTATCTATTTAATAGTGTATATTCATTCATAATTCCCTTTATGATTATTATATTTCTGTTAGGTCCATGTTTAGACTTCCTGTATGTTCTGCACTTCATGCAATAATATCTCTTTCCTATTTTTCTTCATCAGTTTTGCCAAAGGTCTATTTTATTAATCTTTTTGGGAAATTAGGTCTTGGTTTTGTTAAATTTCTATATTGTTTTGTGTCTTAATTTTGTTAATTTTTTCATTGTTGTTTGGCCTACTCTCTTTTGACACCTTGATTAAGTTCTTCATTCTTTTTTTTTCTTTTTTTGAAGTACTGGGGACCGGGGATTGAACCTGGGACCTCTTATATGGGAAGCTGGCACTCAACTCAACCATTGAGCCACATCAGCTTCTCTGAGTTGGTTTTTTCATTCGTTTTGATTGTTGTTTGCTTTTGTTTTTTTAGGAGGCACCAGGAACAGAACCAGGGACCTTCCATGTGGTAAGCAGGTGCTCAACAACTTGAGCCACATCTGCTCCACTTCATTCATTTTTGAAAATTTTAAATTGTTTTTTCATTTTGACTGAGCAAAGAGCAAGAGATCGGGCCATTGACTCAGGCAGATTGTTGAGGTCAAAGTATGGAGCTAACAAAAGTTTATGAGAAGGCATTAAACAGTTATGTGCTGATAAATATTTAACAATATATCCTGATGGTTATAAGGAGTGAGGCTTGATTTGTAGCATTTACTGATTTCCAAGGTGTAAATACTCTCACCAAGGCTGATTGCAAGTTACTAATGTGATGTCACTGAACACAGGATTGGGAAGATATGCAGATAGTATGTTATCATATAGTGTTTCTACCATACAGATAAAACAGATGTAAATAACCTCAAAAGTAATAGATAATAGTAAAATGTACTAAAATAATTAGGAAGAAATGAGTTTTGAGTTTTTATTCCTTTTGTTCCTTAATATAATTTATTTAATTGCAAGTTCAATTTAGTTTTTTAAATTTTATTTTTAAGCTAACACACACCTGCTCTCCCTCCTTCTCTCTTGGTAATGTCTAATCTACCATTTACGTAAATTTGCTATTTCTAGTTATCTCTTATGTGTTATACAATTTTTGTCCTTCTATATCTTGCTTATCTCACTGAGCATGTTTTCAAGGTTCTTCCATGTGTTAGCATGTCTCATAACTTCATTTTGTCTTATCACCAAATAATATTCCATCCAAAATGCACCGCATTTTGTTTATCCATTGATTTCTTGATGGACATTTGGGTTGTTTCCAGGTTTTGGCTGTTATGAAAAATGCTCCTATAAACATTGGTGTACAATTATCTATTTGCTACCCTGTTTTCACTTTTTCCTTGTATATACCCACAAGTGAGACTGCCAGGTCAAATGGTAATTTTATACTTAACTTTTTGAGGAAACACCACATTGCTCTCCACAGTAGTTGCACCATTTTATATTCCCACGGACAATGCACTAGAGTTCCAGTTTCTTTTTATCCTCTCCACCACTTGTTATGTTCTGTTTTTAAAATAATAGCAATCTTTGTAAGTGTGAAGAGGTATCTCATTATCTTATTTTTTAAAATAAGTATAATTAAAGCTATAGAGTTCCCACTAAATACGTCTTTCATATATAAATTCTGACATGTAGTATTTTTATTGTAATTCAGCTTCAAGTATTTCTTAATTTATTAATCTTTATTCAATAAGACAATGGTTATTTGGTAAAACAACAATTTTCAAACATGTAATTTTTAGCTCTTTTTTCTTAATTCCTAATTTTATTGCAGATGGTCAGCAAACATCGTCAGTATGTTATTGATCTTTTGAAATATACTTAAGGTGACTTTGTAACCTATTTGCCATTTTTATAAATATTTTCCTTTTCAAAAGCAATACATATTCTCTGTTTGAAGTATATAGAATTCACCATTTATATTCATTTAATATCTTAAACTTATTATGTTCAAATAATTGATGTATCAGATTATTTTGTGGGGCTTGATATATAAATTTCTGAGATAGGCATATAAAATATTCCAACTACAGTTGCTGGTTTCCCCCTAGGTTTGCAGGTTGTTGCTTAATATATTTTTAGTCTTTATTGTTAGTTGAATATTTCTTCATGATAGTTATATTATTGTCTCTCATTGTTCTTTAAGATTTTATGTTTGCCTTGAACTGAAAATAGGAATCAGACTACCTGAGTTTAAATCTTGATTTCCTTTATAGCTTCATGACATTGGGCAAGTTATTTAATTTTTCTAAGCCACAGATTTCTCATATGAACAATGGCTATTATAATACCAACTTTATAATATTTTTGTGAAGATTAAATTAGCTTATATGTATATGCATATATAAAACATTTAGAATAGTGACTGGCAAATGACAACACTCAATTAGTAGTAGCAATTCGTTATTTAACATTTAGGCCAGGGCTTCTTAACCTTTTTTGTTCCATGGACCCCTTTGTCAGTCAGGTGATAATCACGGACCCCTTACTAAGCCCATACTATACTATGTATTATGTAATAAATACATCACACCCGTACCAACACGTCCCCACAAGAATAACGTTTTTTTGAATTTCAATTCAAGCTCACAGACCCCTTGTTAAGAACCCCTGATTTAGGCCAATAAGGCACAAGGACAACTGAATAAAAGAACTAACCACAAAATGGGAGAAGACTTGATAAGGTAAAATATATATTGATTGAAATATGATTACATTAATGAATATAAAATAAACATATCTTGAAATTGGAAATTTTGCATTAAAAAAAAAAAACTAACAGGGTTCATTGCTCCAGAATAAATTGATGAAGTCTAGGCAAGGCCAGGAAACCAAATGAAAACCCAAGAAATAAATGTTAAATTTCTTAGTTCCTAAGTTTGAGATAAAAGTCATTTTTAAATATTTGATAATAGTGACTATAAATGTTTATGAAAAAAACTTAAAGTAATTAATTACTATTAAAATTAAAAATGGTGTATCTTTCTTGAAAATTCTTGCAGAATATATACTCCAACAAAACATAGTCAACGTTCCCCAGTGAGTGGAAGAAGGGAGAGAAGAACCTCAGAACAGAGTCCCTGGCCCTAAAGAGTCACTGTTACAAACTCTTATTTGCTGCTGCCCCAGGAGGCAATATCCAAGTCAGAGATTTACCTTCAAACTCTGAGAGAAACAGCACTGGAAGGACACAGTCTCCTTAGGTTGTAAATTTTAACCCTGGGAGTTTGGAAGGGTAGGGGACAGAGGAGAGATTGTCATTCAAATCTGTTTCTGGACTGGTTTGTCAGGCTGGATTGTTCTTGCCAATTTCTAGAGTGACGAACATGCATATTTTGACCCAGAGCAGAGGCAAGAAATATTTAAAAGCTTTCCTCTCATGTATTCTTTTCTTTTTAAAATTTTAATTAAAAAAAAAAAGATATTTAGATTACATAAATGTTACATAAAAAATATAGGGGATTCCCACATGCCTCACTCCCACACCACCCGCATTTACCCACATTAACAAGTGTGGTACATTCATTGCAATTGATGAACACATTTTGGAGCATTGCCACTAAGCATGGATTACAGTTTACAGTGTCATTTACACTCTCTCCCACACTATTCTGTAGGTTATGGCAAGATATATAATGCCCTGTATCTGTCGTTGCAATGTCATTCATGGCAATTCCAAAGTCCCCAAAATGCCCCCATATTACATCTGTTTTCCCTCTCCCTGACCTCAGAATTTCCAGTGGCCACTGCTCCACATCAATGACATAAATTCTTCCATTGCTAGAATCACAATAAGTCTATATTAGAGTACCAGTAAGTCCACTCTCGTCTATAGTTCATTCCCCAATCCTGAGGATTCTGGGATGGTGATGCCCACTTCACCTCTAATTGAGAGGAGGCTTCAGTCCCCTATGGCCGATGGATGGAACTCTCTTGCTTGTAGTTGTAGACTCTCTTGGTTCCTTGATATGGTGGTTGTCCATCATCACCTCATTGTTAGTTGTCCTGGGTGAGTCCAGTGAACTGGAGAGTAGGGGTTGCACTATGTTGAGGCTCAGGACCCAGCTGGCACATGGACAGCCCCAAAATTCAAGACTCTTGGACATACACCTACCAACTCCAGAACCAACTATAGGTTCAAATAGACAGGACAGAAGAACCATGTGTAGGGAAACCACAACTGAGTCCAATTCTGTCACACTGTCTCCAGTAGGGTCCATTGGCAAGGCACCAAACTCATGAGCTATCGGCCCTGACCATAGTGCCTGGGTGTCTCCAGAGCCCTCAGGAGCCCCACTATTTGGGGGTAGTGTCTAATTTGGCAGTCAATGAGATCCTGCTGAGACGTGCATAAGTGTAACCTCTGGAACGAACTCTGGACTCACTTTGAAGTCTCTTAGCCATATAAACTCATTTTTCTTTACCTTTTCTCCCTTTTGGTCAAGGTCTTTTTCCAGTTGCTTTGCTAGTTGGTGCTTAGTAGTAATTCCTCAGTATCAGGGATGCTCATTCCTGGGAGTCACGTCCCAAGCTGGGGGGAAGTTATTGCATTTATTTGCTGAGTTCAGTTTAGAGAGAGGCCACATTTGAGGAAAAAGGAGGCTCTCAGGAGGTAATGCTTAGGCACCCTATAATATTAGGCTCAGTTTCAATTTCAAAAGTAAAGGTTCATAAGCACAGTCATCAATATCAAGGGCCCGTCAATGGACCATCCTCCTTCGCTAGCCATTGCCTCTGTACTTGGGGGGATTCTTGCTGTTCCACTAGAGAATGTGGCAGAGCTCCCCAGTGTGGGAATTCAATATTCTTTTGGTTATTGTGTGAATCTCCACCCACTGTGACAATGCCTCATGAACATTTGAACACATTTATGTGCCTTATATGTATGCCCAGGTGAACCTCCTCCCATGCCACAGTTGTAACCCTTCTGTGATCCAAAACTTCTTAAAAAATGAAGCCAATAAAGTAGCCAAGTGCAATTAATAAGAAAATGAAATAATGATAGTTTTAAAAATACGAAATAAAAATACAAAAAAATTAAAAAATTAAAAAATTTGGGATAATTAAAAAATAATGAAAAAATATAAAAAAATAATTTTTTTTTTTACATTTTGCCTTTCATCACTGTAAGATCTGTTGTCCTGTATTGCAGTGACATTTTCTCCCATTTATTCCCCCAGTGTCTTGCTTTTTTCATTTTGTCTTCAAAGAAGTTTTAGGTCACAGCAAAGTCACATACAGAATATAGGGGACTTTCATATCCAACTCCTCTTCCTCTCATGTATTCTTTAACTGCCATTTCTAGCTGCCTTCAGTATCTAAGGATGAGCCTTCACTCCCTTCTCCCCCCGCCCCCACTTCCACACAGGCATGAACACACCCTCCTCCCCAGGGGTTTCTCAACATTCCCCCTTATTTCCACACTTTTTTCTTGCTGCCATAGGTTCTCCAGGCTGACTTTGGGGAAGAGAGTTAGCAGCCCTTGCTAGTTGAGAGAACCCAGGTGATTATTATATCAAAAACTTACTTTCAGTATGTAGACCATCAAAATACTGTATTAGTATTTTGTTCTGCAGGGTGATTCACTGCAGAACAAGAAGAAATAGTTGGGCTTTGTCTTAATTCAATCCAGTATGAGCCTCTACAGGGAATTTATCATGTATACCCTTATTGTCATAATTATCTTATTTTATACTTTCTGATTTTAATTGTCTGCTACATTTCTATTTAATTTACTTTTGTTATTTGGACTGTTTTGTTGGTTTTTATTCTTCTACATTGATTTGGAAGAAAAATACTTCATTTTAAATTCTACCAGTGATGAAAGTATTTTACAAATATTCATATAAATTCATGAAATACTCATAACTCTTTGAAATAAAAGATTAAACATTTAACACATTTTAAAATCTGGGTTCCTAGTTTTTCCTGGAATTCATCAATTTATTCTGAAGCTATGAACCCTGTCACTTAAAAATGCAAGTTCTCAAGATGTAGCTGTTTTTAATATTTTTATGAAATGCTTAAATTTACCTTATCAACCTTTATCCCATGAGCAGATCTTTCAGTCAGTTGTTCTTGTGCTTTATTGGCCTCAATATTTAATAATTAATTACCACCAATAACTGGGTGATATGATTCTAGGCATTTGTCAAAACTCATAGAAATATATACTAAAGAACTTAATTTTAGTATTTGCAAATTTAAAAATTTAAATAACCATTACTTTTCATGCCTATTTAAATATTTTTTCATAAATATACTTGTTATTAATTCCAAGATATCATTCATTGCAGGATGAATCATTATTTTATATACTATTAAGAAAGGAGAAAAACACCAATTAAATATAAAAATGCCAGTGGTTAAAAATGTATCCTGACTTCACAGTTATTTTGATGTGAAAAAGAAAAATGTACACCTTTGAATCTATAAAATGCAAAATTCACAAAGTGGAATTTATCCTCTGAGGTCACGTGTCACAGTTTTTGATTCTGAAGAAATACCAGAGGCCTGAGACAGAGAGTCAATTGCTAAGTAGAGACCTGGGAGTGAGGAGAACAAGGGGTCATTTGTTTCAAACAAAGGACTTGAGTGAATATAAACACAAGCAATACCAGGGGAGGCAGTATCTTCTCTGAGGGCCCAAGAATTCTTCCAGGTGGTAAAGAGAGAATCAGACATCTATCCAGGGATATTTCCTGAGTCTCATATAAATATGATTTTTTCATTATTTCAGTGTCTAGTTTAAAGCTACAACATTAGTCCATAAAATGGCTAGTGTAATCATATCTTTATGTAATTGAGATAAATTAAAGGAGAAAATAAACCTTTGCTTCAAATTGTTAATGAAAAGACCAAAGGAAAGACATTAAGAACTGTCATTTATAAATGTGCCTCATTTAAGGGCTATTCAATATATAAATTATCTTAGAAATAGATGAATTAGAGCAGTGTGTGTGGGAACATCTGATTACCTATCTTATATTATCATTCATCAGACTTCCCCTAAATAGTAATGGCTCCAGTGTGGTTTTAAACATTTCGTTTTTGCCAACTTTAATTTACACACATATCTTTAAGAATTTATAATGTCAGGTTCATCTGTAGTTGAATAGCAGAACTGTGTCTTTGTGCATTTTATCTACCATAAGATAAATAAAATTGGCATATTCTTTAGTGGAGCCTGTAGTTGACAGAAATCATTGTGAACATCACAGTGACTACTAATTTGGATATGTAAACACAAAAGGCTTTGTTCTGAAGACAAAAGAAATATTTGCGTGTTGTGAGAAATACAGTCTACAGAATTTATAACTTTCAAAAATAGTTCCTGTACACTATGATAATAATATATTGACTCAATTCAACTGCTACCATTAGTGTTTGATATATATTGTATTTTTACAAAGACAGAATGAATAGATTCAGTTAAACAAATACTGGAAAAAATAGCTCATGATATCTTTTAAGTGATCAATGTGAACTCAAACTGCCGTTTATTCAAGTGTATCATGCTTTATGGCCTTAATGTGCTCTTATAAAGCACTTAAGTCAATGCTCTGTAAAATAATTTTAAGATAAATCTTAGAATGAATTCTCCACCAAAATGATGAAATCTTTTGTTAATGTAAGCTTTTATTTAACCGTGTTGTGTGTTTATATGTTGAATTTTCTTCTTGGGGCTTAACAGTATTCAGTGACATATACATAGATGCATTAGTCCTTCCTTATTTTCAGTGTCATTATCTTGGAATATGTAGCTGTTTCATGAACAGAATACCTGGAAAATGTTTTTAAATTCTAATGAGATATTAGAATCAAACAATTGGAAGAGAGTTATATACAATAAAAAGAGCCTGGAGTTTTATTCCTTAACAATGAAGTGAAGTTATATAAATGAAATAAAAAGGCAGAAGATACAATAAAATGTGGTATGTGCTCAGTATACATCATTTATTAATGGATATGCCAAAGGGTCGCATCATACTATGCATTTGGAAAAATCAACAAAGCAATTGCTTAACAATTTAATATGAATTAGTTCTCACTGGTCTGTGTTTTCATACCCAGTTGCAGAATGGTTCTGGGAGGCAGGATACTATTCACTTCTGTTCTTAACATATCAGAGCAGCTTGTTCACAAAACACATCATAGTTACAGGTTCTTGCTTCTGCATCAGTGGGTAGTCTACCAGTTATGACCATAAGTTACAATTACAAAGTACCACTCTACATCCAAGTATTTAAGTACAGACTCTAAAAAGTCAAACCATAAAAATACAGAAAATGCAAATATTCATAGACTATTTCACATTCAAAACCAACCTAGATACATCTTTATGTACAGAGCTGTATTAAGTTGCTTTTCTATATTGCATCTGATGCATTTTGGACTTATAAATAACATCAATTACAAAAGTTTAAGCACTTTCTTCAGACTTTATTTTACATTAATCACTAATTAGATGAAGACATAACTTTTTTTGCTCCAGTGCAATATATAATAATGCAGCATTCAGTACAAATTGTAGAATATTTCTAAAAGAAAAAAGCATTTAACTGATTATAGAGCTAAGTAAATGAGATAATCATAACTGTCAGAGGGAAAATACTAACAGTGTAGTTACTTATCATAGGTAATTTTAAGAAACAAACCTTGCATCTCATTTCTAAACCATTACTCTATGACTTTCCAAAGAATGAAATTTGGTAAAGCTGAGACAATGTTATATAGCAAATGCATCAACTCACCTTTTCACAAATGTAATATGGCCTTGGCAATTTTGAAGAACAAAGATTTTTTTAAATATATCAAACATTGTTAACAAACTCTATTTACCATTGCTTTGTATAAGTTTGCTTTAATAGCATTTCTTCACAGTGATATTTCAGAAAGGTTGGAAACAGGTCAGCATAAAATATTTCCCAACTTTTCTATTTTAATTTGTATGCAAAAATCATCACAATATATCTTTAACTATAAAATTACAAATGCTTTCTAGAAGTGACTGCATTTCTAGATATGGTAGAAAAGGGTAAGACATCTACAATGAATTTAAATCTAAATAAAACAGAATTTGAGTTACAAATGTTTTATGATATATGGGCAATATAAACTATTTAAGAAAGACAGTTTGTAGACAAACCCAAAAGACTACTTATTTTGTTTGTTTAATGGATGAAAAAAAGGTAATGAATTGAAATAAACATTTAAAAAGCTATTCTTGATATTTTACTTTACATAATAATTTTGGCACTTCATGGAACATTTATTCCTTAAAGACCATAATTAGTATAAAAGTTCAGCAGGTTTTCCATATACTTTGTAGACTTTATATTCGATAACTGGTAAACACTGAAAGGTAGTGAAATAGACATTCCCATGTATTTGCGCATGCATGCAGTAATCAAACAATTGTAGTTTATGATATCTTGCAGTATTTGTTTCAAGCACTCTCTTCAGTAGATCTTGTTTCAGATTTAAGTCTTACAAATTCTTTAGCCACATCATCGCTGGTCCTCTGAGAAAGTATTCTAAGGATAGTCAAACCAGTTTCATCCATAGAGATATTTCTCAAAAGAGGATACCATGCCCCATAGCTTCCCTTTTCTGCTATGTTCTGCAGCTGAATGACTGTCATTCCTATAATTCGATCTTCTCGGGCAAAGCAGTAATCCTTAACTGAGAGATGAAGTTCATAGGCCCCTGGGCGATTTTCATTACTCAGAATGCTGTATAAATGAAAAAATGAAATTAGAGCAAAAACAACTTCACCTATGGATCAATATGGTTCTAAAAATCTAAAATCTACCTGACAAATCTAACCTAAAAACTCCTTTTTCCCCTAGATACAAAGAAGAAATCAATCTAAATAAGCATTATTGCCTTGATGCTAAGCATATTAATAGAAATTGGAATTAAAGTATGTTGTACTTAATTAACTCTCAATCTTAAGCAAAACTTTTGTACTTTATTCCTTTCTGTTGATGTATAGAGCAATGAGAAAAGATCACAACTTATGGTCTGGCTCACTTAATTTTCACTGGTCATGTCCTATGTCTAGAAGAATGAAAGTGGTGAGTCTGCCTTGGCTGTAATATGAGGCTTGGCCATAATCCTAGTCCCCACATTTCTGGTCATTTTGACTGGAATGATGAAAACATTTGGATTACTCTGCAGTTATGTTGTCTTATGAAGATTATTTCTACCCTAACCTTCAACTACATGAGCATGGGTCTATCATCTCCTTCAGCATTCCTATTATGCTTACCCTTTGGTTAATGTCCAAACTCTTTTAGGTACCCATGACGCTCACTAATCCAGACCCAACTTGCTTATCCTGTCTAATTAATTGTGAGGGCTCTGACATTGGATGAAGGGTCTTTCTGCTAATATCAAGATTGTGGGCAGGATGAGGTTGCTAGGAATTATGGGAGCTAGACCTGAATGAAGGTTGCCTTGCAGAAGAATTCCATTGCCATTTCAACATCAGTTAGCACAGTCTCTTTTTCTTTACCTCAGACTCCTAGATATAAGGTATTATATCTAGGAACCTTTTCTCTGGGGGATACACTGCACAGACTATCAAGCACTATTCACAACATGCTAAATTGGATACAAATCTCCAAAGTAAATGAGTTCTAGCAGAGCTTGGTGCTTCAATGCCAATTCTTTTCTTGACAGACTTGTCAAGTATGGAGCTGGGGATGGCCTCTACTAATAAAAATCCAAGACAAGTTGTCAGCGTAGAACTGAATATAGTAAAAGTGGCTGAATGGTGATATGCTGGAAATAGTCTTCTTCCACCCCTTGTTTTAATTCATCCTCATATATTTTTGACTTTCTAATGAGTGCACAGTGTATTCCTCAGCAGCACAGGCTTATAAATTTCTTCCTTTCCAAGTAATTTTTCTGATAAAAAAAATTGCAGTCAAACCTTTCTTTCCAGGTGATATTGATAACTTAAACTGTGTACTTAATCTGAAATAATGGGAAAGAAAATAAAGTTACAGTGGGTAAGAATGGAAGAGAAAAAATGATAGAAGCTAGATCTTCTTATGAATTAAAATACATCAAAATGCCTTCTTTTCCCAGAATAATGTCCCCTGGAAGCTTACATTTTTTTTTCCCCTGAAGTTTGCATGATTCAAGTCTAGAACCTTTTAGAAGCCATTTGGATTGGATTAAGGTTTTTGTTTAATTTGGAGGAGTAGATAGGTAGAATCTTGTGAGCTTGTTTATTAGCAGGGATTATTTATGTGATCAGTCCAGTAGACCACCTTTGACAAATATGGTTAGATAGGTAAGTTGTAATGAGGGATAAGAGAGTTAAGTGCTAAAAGGTCTTTTTTTGGTCTCGAGTACCAAAAAAAAAAAAAAAAAAAAAA
>JAQZBX010022772.1:0-16744 GCA_029593785.1 Cabassous unicinctus | reverse complement strand
ATGATCAGTAGGCTTCTCAAATTAATGGATTTAAAGTAAAATTCTTGATCTCTTTATTTCCTATCCTTGTGCTCCCATCTCTGTAAATCACTATTCACCCACTTAGTTCTATATTGCAAAAACCTAGAGGTCATCCTTGATTTCCTTAGGTGCCAGGTATCTTCCATGTGCCCAATTTGGATCCACTCTCCATCCTTCTTCTCCTTTCACTTTGCAGTAGAATGCTGATCTGTAAAAGACTATATTGATAAGGTTTCTCCATGTTCTGGTTTTCAGTTGCTTTTGGCCAAAAGAGAGCCACATCAGATCAGAAATAGAGATGAGAATGAGGTTAGAGACTTTATTTTGCGAGCTCCTTGCCTGTGAGATTGCCTCGAGTAGACTGTATCCTTCCATGGGAGGGAGGTTACTGTTCCTTGAAAATGGATGATTGCACATTAACTTTTCACTTCCCCAGTTTCAATATGCTTTCAATATGTTTCTTTCTCTTCCTCCTTCAGTTATAGGAGTGTTAATCGTCTGGCAACTTTTATCCCCAGGTTATGTCACTATTATCTTTGGTCCCCCTACACTCACATCTTTGTAATTTTTTTTTGTAAATAAGCTCTTATTGAATTATCCTAAATTGAATATTCTTGGGAACCTGACTGATATACTTTCTTTTATGTTCTACCTCCGGTTTACTAAAAGTCCTGTAGAATCTACTTCCAACACATATCCAGTATCTTTCCATCTGCCCTGTTACTACCTAGTCCACATTACAATTATCTCTTTTCTGGGCTACTGCAATAGCCTTCTAACTTATCTTCACATGTTGAGTCTTGCTTCCCTATATAGCAAACAAAATAATCTTTTAAAGATGTAAATCAGATTGTTCATCCCCTCATCTGAAAACCCTTCTTGGGGCCTTGTGATGGTTTGTTGCTGGATGGACCCCAGAAAATCATGTCCTTAGAGCTAATCCACTCCTGTGGGTGAGAACCTATTGTAGGTGGGACCTTTTGATTAGGTCAGTTCAGGTAAGGGCCTTTTGATTAGAATACTTCAGTGTGACCCAGGGTGGGTCTTACTCCTTTCAAAGGAGTTCTTTATAAACAGGATGAATACAGAAAGAGTTGCAGAGAGAAAGCCTCAGAAGCCAGAAGATGAAATCAAAGGAATCCTGGAGAGAGGAAGCCAGAAGCTGAAATGATGAAATCAGGAAGAGAAGGGAGAGACCAGCAGATACTTCCATGTGCCAGTTTTTGGGAAGAAAGCATTGCCTGATGATGCCTTGGACACTTCCATGGCCTCAGAACTGTTGGCTCGCAACCCAAAACATCTCCATTGTGAAAGCCAACCCATTTCTGGCATATTGCTTTCAGCAGCTTGCAAACTAAAACGGATTTCCTACTGAACTTAGAATGTAACCTAGACTCTTTTACCTGATTGAAAAATCTGGTGTAATTTGGTATCTGCACCCTGACCACCTCTCCAAACTTATTTTGTCTCACTTCCTTGCCCACTATATACTGTTCTTAAATTATGCCAGGCTTGCTCCTTCCTTCATTAGCTATGCCCCCTTGGCTGAAATGTTCTCAACCCTACTCCCTGCAGGACTGGTTCCTTATGTTTTAAGTTTCATTTTGAAAGTCATATGCTCAGAGTGGCTTCCCTGAGCACACAATCAGCCAGCCAGTCACTCTATTATATCTCCACATAGCACTTAATATTATCTGATACATTTTTGTTCATTTATTTGTATTTTTATCATATACACCTCATTTCTAGAAAGTTACTTCTGTGAGAGCAGAGACCTCCTATTTTATATACCCAATGCCTATAGCCTTAACCTGATACATGATGGGCACTGACCCCATCTTGAACGAATGGAAGGGAACTAAAAACACAGCCTTCTTCATTTGCCTGGGATCAGCCATGAACAGGAATGCCTATAGGATTTGCTTTCCTTAGCCAAGACCAGTGTCATTCCCACCCTGAATCCTCAATTACATTTAGCTATATAATATCTATTGCCTAGTTGAATAAATGGGTTGAGATTAGACTTACAATTGAAACGTTTCATTGTACTTTGGTGACCATGTGTTGCTTTTTGTCTTTGTGCCTTGTTTTCTCTTCTTGTCTCCAAGGTTGGGTCCCAGAATACAAACTTCCACGAAGGGGCGGAACATTGCTGTAGTCTGCCAGTTCAGATCACTAATAGCAATCACTAAGAACAGGAAAGGGAAAGCAATATGAAATGTTAGCTAAAAAATAAGTAGAAACTTGGCTTCTTCTGTTTGGTACTTAGAGTGAATTTTTATACTTTTAAATAATTTATGAAGCCATAACTTTCATTTTGTAGCACCCTCATCCCAATTACAAGAAATGTTCTTGAAGAAGAAAAAATTTCTTCTCTGGAATGTATGCTTTTGATGGGGCTTTCAGCTCTAAGCTGTGTGGCAATGGTGTGGTGAAAAGTCATCTGTAATTGAATTTATACCCGCTACCAAAGAAAATTACTCCTTAATTATTTTCATATTAACAATTAAGGTATGTTCATCATGAAATATTTAGAAAATATATAGATTTAAATAAAATCTCCCATAATTTCATCACTCAAAGGCAATGACAATATTTTGGTGTGTATGCTTTCAAAATTTAATTATTTTATATACAAAGTGAGATCATAATGAATTTCAGTCTTATTTTTTAAAGTCCATAATGGATATCTTTCTAATTTATATATTTTCCAACTGCAAAGATTTCATTTTATGTATGTACCATCCAATAGTATAATTTATTATTAGACATTGTGGATATTTCCAAAACTTAGCCATCATAAACAAGTGAACATTCTTATTTGTACACCTTTGCTCATACTTTGATGATGATATCCTTAGGAAACTGAGTTACAATGAGACTTGCTAACACAAAAGGTTCAGAAAACTTCATGGCATTTGATATATCCTGGCAAACATTTTTCAAAAATATCAAGGACATTGCCAGTATATAAGCATGTCCAATTATCTCATTAATACTATGTATATCTATTCTATACTTATGGATGCATTACCTTTATAATACAAGGATAGATTATGTAATACAATTTTAAAATATATTGGGAGGTCATATTTTGATGATCAAAGCTGATTTTATTAAAAATGACTAAGTCTATAATACAAAAATAGATAGACCATGATTCTATTGAGCAATATGTTTACCAATAAGTTTCACTTCTGAAATGGCTTCTGTATTCAGGCTATATTTTTATGGGACTAAACCAATTGATTGTGCCACTCATTAAAAACAGCAACAACAAAAATATTAAGCCAGTTGTTGAAAATCACAAAGGAAAAGAAGTAGTAGGTAGACAATGTAAACAGTAAGAACATAGTGACTTAACATCTAAAATCTGATAGATCAGATATGGAGCCAACCACAGTATTAATATTCAATTACTATGATAGCACCAACCACAAAGTAAATTCAATGAATGCAATTTTGAAATTGAATCTCCAGTGTGTTTAAACTATTTAGATATTGAAAATCATATAATCTAAACCTCTATATCACTGTTGTTGTTTTTTCCCAAGTTTTCAATAGAAAGTTTTGGTTTCATGAAGTCCTGATCATTCCTTAAAATAATTTAATACAAAATTTTAAATAGAGATTGAAGAGAAAAAATACATAGTCTATATAATTGCTGCAGAGGTTATATCCTAATAGGATTTCTGATCTGTTTAGACTGAAATATACCTTTCACAGTGACTTTATGCTCTCCAGTTCCTGGCGTAGTGGTGATGTCCACATGAACAGATATCTGACCCACCCCATCTTTGGAGGAGCGACCTGCAAATAAGCAAAAGTTTACTGGCCTGAACTTTCAGATCACTTTAATGGACATCTGCATTTCTCTGCAAAAGAGATGTTCAAGTGTGTTAATGAGAAATGGATTGCTCTTTTGGTTAACAGCACATAATAGGTATTGATATAAGTTCACTGAATTAGATTTGCTATGGAGATTTGAGGCTTGGGTGTAATCATCTTGAACTAAAATGTCATCTGGTACTCAAATCATAGGAAATCTCGTTACTACTGTTAAAAGCAACTTGCATTTGCTTAACTAGGCACTTCATAAAGCTCTATTTATTGCCTATGCACCAGAATGCATTATTGTCATCCACTCCTTTAAGAACTTTTCTACATTGTGCCATACAGAGCACTGGGGACACAAGGATGAGTCTATAGAGTACCTGCCCTCATAAAGCTCAGAGGCTGCCAAGAGAGACCAACATATAAACATATTTCAATATAGTGTTATAAATTCTATAGTAGATAGATTCATAAGGTCCTGAAGGCATTAAAAGGAGTGGTCAACTCTATACTGGTAAAGGTCAGTCAAGGGTTCCGAATGGTGAATTGGAAAGTGCCTGTGATTTGGGGTCAGATAAGGGAGGAAAACTCCAAGACAAATATACCTAACCTCTGGAAGTGCTGGCAGAGGGGAATTCATTCTAAGATTAGCTGCCTACTTAGAAGACACTATGACTCGAGTAAGGCCAAGTGTGGGACAACCAGTAACAGAGTATGCCAGGATCACTTCCTTAAATTCGTGGTTCCTGGGCAGTATCAAAAATGGTTCCTGAATGTGCTTTAAGCCCTAGAAATGGTGACAAAGGAGGATAGAGGTGATTGTGAGCTATGGTCTTGTCAGGGATTGTCACACTGGGGCAAAGAAGCATGCACTTCAGAGGAATGATGGTACTAGGTGAGGTTCAGCAGGTCAAAGTAGCCAAGTCTTGAGTCTTGGAAGAATCCATCAACACTTCAATCATCATACTGTTTATTTGAAGTTATGTTATATTTTTGCTGCTTTGAGAATGATATATTGTCATCTAACAATACAACATAACTATTTGTTTTTCATGTTTATCTCTTATCAAATTAGTTCAAGAAACTTTGAAAATCAAATAGTTTTTCAATTATGTTAGTTTTTAAAGCAAGCATCTTGTAAAAAAAAAGTTACCATGTTCAATACTTTATTTTCTATGTTTCTTTATTATTGACATATGAAGCTTCAGACCACATACTTAATAAAAGCGACAGTACATATTCTTATTTTGTTCCTGACTTTAAAAGAAAGTTTCTAGTGAATCATATGTGGTTATAATATGACTGTTTCTGAAGAGAAATGTTATCACCTTAAGGAACTATTTTCCAAATCTGCATTATCAGAGTTTTTGTTATGAATGGGGATTGAAATTTATCAAATGCCCATTCAGCATTTATTGAGAAAATTTTTTGTGATATTTATTAAGATGATAGTTTAAACCAACATTTTCTTAAGATAAAATCTACTTGATCAAATTGATGAATTTTATTTATCAGTATTTCATTTAGAATTTTTGCAGTTATGTGTATAAATTAGTTCAGTGAGATCCTCTTATCATGCTCTACATGTTGAGGTTTCATCTCAAACCTACATACACATAAAATTAATTAGGAAGAAGATTATCCTCTTTTTTGCTCAAGAACAAAGGGATTCAGAAAGAAAATGATTCTTTTAATCAGAAAGCACAGTTGTCTATAGAGAAAGCATAAGCAACTCTATAGAACTAATAAGAGGATTTAGCAAGCTTGCTTATTACAAAATTAACATGCAAAACTGAACAGCATTCTATTATACAATTAATAGCCAAAAGAAAATAAGGAAAATTCCCATTAAAATTTTCAACAAAAATGAGATATCTACAAATTTTAAAAAAATGTATACAACTAAAAGAAAAATTCAAAATTTTATTCAAGGTATTGAGTGAATGAGTAGCTGAATAAGCGGGGAGAAGTGCTATGTTAGTGGATTCTTAGTCAATAATATCAAGATGCCAATTTCCAAATTAATATATACGTTTAATGCAATTCTGATCAAAATTCACAGGAAACATATTCAACAATGTTTTTCTAAACTTTGTAATATCAAAACACTGAAAACAACCTAAATATTCATCAAGAAGGGAATATATGAATGAATTATGATCTATTCATAAAATATTGTCCTATATCGTGGTTAAAAATGAATGATCAGAGGATTGTGGGAAGATGGAGGAGTTCAGAGCTCCAGGAATAAGTTCTTCAACCAAAACAACTATTAAACAGGCAGGAATTGTCTGAAACAACTATTTTGAAACTCCAGAGGCCAGAAGAACACTGTACAGCATCCAAGGAAGAATAGGAGGAAGAAGCTAATAAATTATGGTAAAGAACTATACATTGCACTCTCCATACCATGGCTATGGGCACCCATCCCTCCCCCCGCTGTCATGGCAGCCACAGTGGAGTCCAGCCCATGGCTAGCTGCTGGTAACAGAAAGGGACATAAAACTTATCTGCCTTTTCATGGCTTTTGATTAGTGAATTCAAATCATGAATTCAAATCAAGAATTATCATGGCTTTTGATTAGCGAATTCAGATTGCTGGGGGCCAAATTCTATTATTTCAAACACAGGGGCAGTGATAGTGGAGACATAAAGACATTGTGCTTCCTCAATGCTCTGGGGAACAGCTGACTGAAAGGTTACATTTGCCAGGCAGGCCAAGAAAGCTTACCTTTGGGGAGCTATTGGAGAAGCTCTCGGTGCCCTTTCTGATACTCTCCCCAAGGCCCTTTGGAACTGGTCTGTGCCCCCTTCATCGGTCACAAATCCTGTTTTGGCTGGGAAAGATAGACTTGGAAAAGTCGTCTCTCGGGTTCCCTCCTCCCAGAATTTGCCCAGAACAGGCCACAACAGCCTGAGAAAAAGGAAAGTAAGAAACTATAGAGGCAGACAGTCTGGGACAAAGGTCTGCCAGCTTCAAACACCTAGGAGAGGTAGGTCCATCTTCTGGAAAACAGACGGGACAACCAAACTCCTGTAAACAGGGGAAACCCAAAACAACTAACAAGCAAAAGCTCAGGACAAGACACAGCCTAGAAAGATAGAGAAAACCCTGGGCACTGCAATCATTTTGGGCAGACCTTCCTGAAAAGAGGGCTGAAGTTCAAGAAAATCTGTCTTATCAACAGCTGGTTACAAAGTCAACAATCAGATATCCCAGGGAATAAATTTGAGAGTTAACATTTTAAAATATTAAAATGTACAATGTGCAATAAGACTACAAGACAAAGAAATAGGAAATGATGGCCTATCTAAAGGAAGGGAATAAAAATCTAGAAAACACCAAAGAAGAAGATAAGAAGGAGGACAAACAAACAACCCTTTAAATAAATTGTAATAAAAATGCTCAAGGAGATGAAGAAAATACAGAGAAAGAACTGAAGGATAACAAGAAAACAATGAATGAATAATATGAGGGTCTTAGTAAAGAGATAGAAATTTTATAAAGGAACCAAACAAACTACTGGAGTGGAAGCCATAACAACTGAAATAAAACACTCCCAGGAGTGCGAATATTCTCACTGTCCTGATTTTGTGATAATCAGGGTAGGCTAAACATTTGCTACATTAGAAACCATGCATGTGTCCCCAGACCTAGTTTTTCTCCCTAGGTCTGGTTTTTAGAATGCTGGTGATAAACTAAGCCTGATTTGTTATATGACCATCCTGTATGGGAAAAGACTGTAACTTTGGGTATCTTTGGTCAACTTTAAGAGATATAGCAGGGGGACAGAGGTGGCTCGGGTGGTTGGGCGTCCATCTCCCTTATGGAAGGAACTGGGTTCGATCCCCAGGACCTCCCAGTAAAAATAAAAAAAGGAAAATATAGACTGCGTGTGGGCCATCAGGCCCCGTGTGTGGGTGCGCCACCAGGCCCCGCAAGTGGGTGAGCCACCAGGCCCTGGGTGAGCCGCCAGGCCCCGTGTGCGGTTGAGCTGCCAGGCCTTGTGAACAGGTGAACTGCCAGATCCTGTGCTCAGGTGAGCCACCAGGCCCCACGAGCCATGCAGCAAGATGATGACATAACAGGAGAGTGGCACAAGGGAGAGCCAAGACGAGATGCACCGAAAAACCAGGAACTAAGGTGGCGAAGGCAGTAGGACTCCTCTCTCCCACATCAGAGTTTCCAAGGATCGAAACCCAATGAGGACAGGAGAAGGATGAAAAGAGAGGGCAGGAAACGGACACAGAGAGTTGCCCAGTGAATGGACACAGTAACAGCAAAAACTGGGGGGGTGGGGGTGGTAAAAATGGATAAAAGTAAATAAATAAATAAATCCTTAAAAAAATGTATAGGGGAGGAAGATACGGACTATAGTTAGTAGTAATACTTTGATGATGCTCTTTCATGATTTGTTAACAGATGTTTCACAACAATGCGGGGTGTTTGTGTGTGGGGGTGATGTGTGGGAGACCTGTATGATGTTATGCATGTTTGTTTTGTAAGTTCACGATGTTTACTGAACACTTAGAGTTTATGTATGTTCATGTATGAATGATATACTTCAATAAATTGTTTTTTAAAAAAAATTCCCAGGAATTTCAAGAGCAGATTGGAGCTGGCAAAAGAAAGAATCTGTGATCTTGGAGATAAGATACTGGAAATGATTCTGGCTGAGAAACAGAAAGAAAAAAGAATCATAAAAAGCAAAAATATGATCCCTCTGGGTTACCATCAAATGAAACAATATATGCATCATGGGAATCCCAAAAGGCAACAAAAGAAAGGGGCAGGAGGAATAGTCAAAGAAATAATGACAGAGAACTTCCCAAACTTAGCAAAAGATATGAATATACACATTTAAGAAGCCCAGAAATACCAAACAGGATAAACATAAAGAAAAATATGCCTGGTCATATATTAATCACATTAATGAATGCTAAGGAAAAGGATAGAACTCTGAAAGCTGCAAGAGAAAAGCAATTTATTACCTACAAGGAAGTCCCAATTAGAATGAGTGCCAATTTCCCATCAGAAAACACGGGGCATAAGAGGGCAATGGGTTGCAATACTTAAAGTGCTGAAAGAAAAAAAACAAAACAAAACACCTGCCAACCAAGAATTTTATATCTGGCAAGACTTTCTTTCAAATGTGAGAGAGAGACTAAGACATCTTCAGATAACCAAAGGCTGAGAGAGTTCTTCACCACTAGACCTAACCTACAAGCAGTATTAAAGGGAGTTCTTCAGACTGAAATGATAGGACGCTAGACAGTGGTTCAAAGCAGCACAAAGAAATAAAGACCAGTGGGAAAGGTAGCCATTTGGGTAATTATAAATGCCAGTATTATTGTAACATATTGTTTGGTATGTAACTCTACTTTCTTCCTACAAGTGCTAAAATGCAAATACATAAAAAGTGATGAAAAATTGTTTTTGGATATACAATGTAAAAAGATATGTCTTAATAAAAGTAGGGGGAGAGGAGTATAGGAAAAGTACATGTGTGTGCTTGGTATCAAACCAAATACAATTGTTATATATTTAGGGAGTGAAATTTTAAACCCATGGTAACCGCAAAGATAGTATATGAAAAATATATCAAGATAGAGAAGAGAAGACACTAAATATGGTAAAACACACAAAAAACAAATGTTAAAAAATTTAAAAGATATTAATGGAAGTGAGGGTTAAAACGATATGACTTTCAAAGGCTAAATAGCAAAATGGCAGAAGAAAGTAATGTATTATGAGTACTGATTTTAACTATAAATTGATTAAAATTTCTAAAAGGCAGAGATTGGCAGAAAGGATAAAAAAGCACGATCCAACTGTATTCTGTCTGCAAGAGACTCACCTTAAATTCAAAAATACAAATAAGTTGAAGGTGAAAGGATGGATAAAAATATACCATGCAAGTACTAAACAAAGGAAAGCTGGGGTGACTATACTAATATCATATAAAATAGACTTTAAGCTAAGGTATAATCAGTTATGAGGGACAGAGTTCATTATATATTGATAAAGAGGATATTGCAACAGAAAATTTAACCATTATATATATATATATATAGATAGATAGATAGATAGATAGATAGATAGATAGATGGATAGATAGACAGATGCACCTAACAGCAGAGTCTCAGAATATATGAAACAAATACTGACTGCTTTGAAAGGAGAAATTGGTGATTCTACATTAATAGTAGGAGACCTTACTATACAACTTTCAATAATGGATAGAACATCTGGTCAGAAGATAAATATGCAAATAAAAGCCTTGAATGATATTCTAAACCAAACAGACCTAACAGACATATAGAACACTTCACTCAAACAAACAGAGTACATATTCTTCTCAAATGCACTTGCATCATTCTCCAGGATAGAGCATATATTGGGTCATAAAGCAAGTCTCAATAAATTGAAAACATTGAAATCATACAATGCATATTCTCAAACCACAATGAAATGAAGGTAGGAATCAATAAAAGAGGGAGAAAATTTACAAATATGTGGAAATTAAACAACATACTCCTAACCAATGTGTTAAAGATGAAATAACAGGGAAATTAGGAAATTTCTTGAGGCAAGTGAAAATGAAAATACAACATACCAAAACTTGTGGGATGCAGCAAATGCAATGCTGAGAAGGAAGTTTACAGCTTTACATCCTTATATTAAAAAAGAAGAAAGACTTCAAATCAGAGACCTAACCTCAAACCTGGAAGAACTAGAAGTAGAAAAGCAAACTACACCCAAAGTGAGCAGAAGGAAGTAAATAACAAAGATTAGAGTAGAGATTAATGAAATAGAAAACAAAAAATAATAGAGTGAACCACCAAAGCCAAAAGTTGCTTCTTTAAAAAGATCAATAAAATTGAATATCTTTAGTTAGACTGATGAAGAAAAAAAGAGGATATAAATAATGAAAATTAGAAAACAAAAAGGGGGACATTAATACCAACCCTGCTGAAATAAAAAAGACTGTAAGAGGATAATATGAATACTGTATGCCAATAAATTAGATAACATAGATGAAATGGACAAATTTTTAGAAACACACAAACAACTTACATTAACTTCAAAAGAAACAGAAGATCTCAAAACACCAATTACCAGAAAAGTGATCGAATCAGCCATCAAGAATCTCAACAAAGAAAAGCCCAGGACCAAATGGCTTTGCAGGGAAACTTTACCAAACATTATAAGAGACTTAACTCCAATTCTGCTCAAGCTTTTCCAAAAGTTTAAACTCTTTCTGCAAGACCAACATCATCCTAATACTAAGGCCAGATAAAGATGCCACAACAAAAGAAAACTACAGAGCAATATCTCCTCAAAAATCCTCAACAAAATACTAGCCAGCTGAATCCAACAGCATATTAAAAGAATTTTACACCATAATCAAGTAGATTTATGCAAGGGTGGTTCAACATAAATAATCAATTAGTGTAATTCACCACGTTAACATAATGAAGGAAAAAAAACTACATGATCATTTCAACTAATGCAGAAAATGTATTTGACAAAACCACTAGGCAAAAGAGAGAGAAATTGACTTTCAGAGTAAATTCAACAGCATAATCGGATGCCTAGACATCAGCAAAAAAATTACAGGCCATATTCTAAGAATAGGAAGAGATGGCCCAGCCAAAGGAAAAACCCAAAAATCCTGCTGAGACACCGGATTTAAGACAGCTAATCTATGATAACCACACAAATCTCTGAAATCAATTCAAGGAGTTGAAGGAAAATATGGCTAAAGAGATAAAGGATATTAAGAAGACACTGGGTGAGCATAAAGAAAAATTTGACAGCCTGCAGAGAAGAAACAGATCTTATGTGAATGAAAGACAAAATGGGTGAGATTAAAAATACTTTAGAGGCCAATAATTGCAGACTTGAAATGGCAGAGAAATGAACAAGTGAAATTGAGGACAGAGCATCTGAACTTAAAACAACAGAAGAACACACAGAAAAAAGAATGGAAAAAATGAACTGGGAATTCTCAGGGAATTGAATGACATCATGAAACACACATACATGTTACATATATCTCAGAAGAAGAAGAGAATGGAAAAAGAGCAGAAAGGGTATTTGAGGAAATAATGACCCCAAATTTCCCAACCCTTGTAAAAGACATAAATATTGATATCCAAGAAGGACAACGGACCCAAAACAGAATAAATCCAACTAGACCTTCTTTGAGACACCTACTATTCAGAATGACTAATACTAAAGATAAAGAGAGGATTCTGAAAGCAGCAAGAGAAAAGTAATACATCATACACAAGTAAACAAGGGAACTTCAATAAGACTAAGTTCCAATCTCTCATCAGAGACCGTGGAGGTCAGAAGGTTTGGTATGAGGTATTTAAGATATAGAAAGAGAAAAACTGCCAGCCAAGAATTCTTTATCCAGCAAAACTGTCCTAGAAAAATGAGGGTGAGTTTAAAGTCTTCACAGACAAACAAAAACTTAGAGAGTTTATCATCAAGAGACTGGATTTACAAGAGATACTAAAGGTAGTGCTACAGCCTGAAAGGAAAGGACAAGATTGAGAGACTTAGAGAAGAGTGTAGAAATGAAGGTTATTAGTAAGGGTAAATTAAAGGATAAAAGACAGACACAGTAAGATATGACAATTGAAAATCAAAGGATAAAATGGATGAAGTAAGTAAAGACTTTTCAGTAATAATGTTGAATGTTAATGGATTGAACTACCCAATCAAAAGACATAGACTGACAGAATTGATAAAAAAAAATATGAGTCATCTATATGCTGTCTCCAAAAGACTCACCTTGGATGTAAGGACACAATCAGGTTCAAAATGAAAGGTTATAAAAAGTATTCCATGCAAATAGTAACCAAAAAAGAGCTGGAGTAGCGATATTAATATTGGACAAAATAGATTTTAAATGCAAAACTGTTATTAGAGATGAAGGTCATTATATATTGATAAAAGAGATAATTCACCAAGAAGAAATAACTTATTATGCTATTATAATATTTATGCATTTAACCTAGGTGCGCCAACACATATGAGGCACACACTGGCAAAACTGAAGGGAGGAATAGACGTGTCTACAATGATAGTTGAAGAATTCACTACACTACTCTCTGCATTGGATAAAATATCTCAACAAAGGATAAATAAGGAAACAGAGAGCTTGAGTAATATATAAATAAATTAGTTATAACAGACATTTATAGAATATTATACAACAAAATGGGAGAATATACATTCTTTTCAAGAGCGCATGGATCCTTCACCAGGATAGACCATAAGTTGTTTCATGAGACAGGTCTCAATAAATTAAAGAAGATTGAAATTATAGAAAGCACTTTCTATGAATATAAGGAAATGAAGCTAGAAATCAAAAATGGATGGAAAAAGGGAACATTCACAAATATATGGAGATTAAACCACACGCAAATAATCCATGGGTCAGAGAAGAAATTGCAAGTGAAATTAGTAAATATCTTGAGAGGAATGAAAATGAGAACACAGCATATGAAAATCTATGGGATACAGCAAAGACAGTGCAGAGAGGGAAATTTATAGCCCTCAACAAGTACATTAAAAAATAAGAAAGACCTAAAATCAAAGACTTAAGTGCACATCTGCAAGAACTAGAAAAAGTACAGCAAACTAATCCCAAACCAAGCCCAAGGAAAGAAATAATAAAGCTCAGAACAGAAATGAATGAAATTGAGAAAAAAAATAGAATCAACAAAATCAAAAGTTGATTTTTGAGAAGATAAATAAAATAGACAGACCCTTAGCTAGATTGACAAGAAAGAGAGACAGAAGATGCAAATAAAATTACAAATGTGTGGGGAGCATTACCACTGACCCTGCAGAAATAAGAGATCATAAGAGGATACAATGAACAACAGTACACGAACAAAGTAGGCAATGTAGACCAAATGAACAAATTTCTAGAAACACACAAACAACCTACACTGACCCAAAAAGAAATAGAAGACCTCTACAAACCTGTCACAGGTAAAGAGATTGAAACATTTTTCAAAAACCTCCCCAAACTGAAAAGTCCAGATCAAGATGGCTTCACAGGTGAATTCTATCAAACATTCAAAGATGATCTAATACCAATATTACTCAAGCTCTTCCAAAAACTTGAACATGAAGGAACACTAACTCATTCAATAAAGCTAACATCACCAAAATACCAAAGCCAGATAAACATACTATGAAAAAAGAAAATTACAGAACAATTTCTCTAATGAATATAGGTGCAAAAATCCTCAGAAAATACTTACGAACCAAATCGAAAAGCACATTAAAAGAATTAAGTGGGTTTTATCCCTAATATGCAAGGGTGGTTCAACACAAGAAAATCAATTAGTGAAATACCCATATTAATAAATTGAAGAAGAAAAATCACATGATCATCTCGATTGATGCGGAAATGGCTTTTGACAAAATATAGCATCCTTACTTGATAAAAGCACTCTGAAAGAAAGAATAGAAGGAAACTTTCTCAACCTGATAAAGCACCTATATGAAAAACACACAGTTAACATTGTACCCAATGGTGAAAGGCTGAAAGCTTTCCTTCTGAGATTGGGAAAAAGAAAAGGATGCCCACTGTCACCACTGTTAATCAATATTGTGCTAGAATTTCTAGCTAGAGCAATTAGGCAGGAAAAAGAAATAAAAGTTACCCATGTAAGAAAGAAAGAGGAAAACGTTCACTATTTGCTGATGATATTATTCTATACCTAGAAAATCCCAAAAAATCTACAACATAGCTCCTAGAACTAAAAGTGGCAAGATACAAGATTAATATGCAAAAATCAGTAGCATTTCTAAACACTACTAATGAGCAATCTGAGGAGGAAGTCAGAAAAATTCTATTTATAATAGCAACTAAAAGAATCAAATATTTAGAAAAAACTTAACCAAGGATATAAAGGAACTGTATTCAGAAAACTATAAAACATTGCTAAAAGAAACCAAAGAAGACCCAAATAAATGGAAGTACATTCCATGTCCATGGATTGGAAGACTAAATATCATAAAGTTGTCAATTCTCCCTAAACTGATTTACAGATTCAATGCAATCCCAATGAAAATTTGAACAGCCTTTTTAATGAAAACTGAAAAGCCAATTATCAAATTTATTTGGAAGGGTAAGGGTCTGAATAGCCAAAAAAAATCTTAAAACAGGAGAACAAAGTTGGAGGACTCTCACTTCCAGACTTTAAAACATATTACCTATCTACAGTGGTAAAAACAGCATGGTACTGGCATAAAGACAGACACATTAACCAATGGAACCGAATTGAAAACTCAGAAATAGACATTTACATCTACAGTCAAGTGATTTTTGACAAGGCTGTCAAGCCCACCCAGCTAGGTCTGGAACAGTCTATTAAAAAAATGGTGCTGGGAGAACTGGAAATCCATACCCAAAAGAAAGAAAGAGGACCCCTATCTGACACCTTATAGAAAATTAACTCAAAATGGATCTTGGACGTAAATATAAAAGCTATAATCATAAAACTTCTAGAAGAAAATGTAGGGAAACATCTTCAAGATCTTGTGGTAGGCAGTAGTTTGTTAAACCTTACACTCAAAACATGAGCAACAAAAGAAAAATTGGATAAATGGAACCTCCTCAAAATTAAACACTTTTGTTCTTCAAAAGACTTTGTCAAGAAAGTAAAAAGGCAGCCTACTCAATGGATAAAATACTTCGAAAACACATATCCAACAAGGGTTTGATTTCCATGTTATATCAAGAGATCATACTACTCAACAATAAAAAGACCAGCAACCCAATTAAAAAATGGGCAAATGACTTGAATAGACATTTTTCTAAAGCAGAAATACAAATGGTTAAAAAGCACATCAAAAAAGTTCACCACTAGCTAATAGGGAAATGCAGATCAAAACTGCAATGAAATATCATTTCACACCTTATAGAATGGCCATTATTAAAAAAAACAAAACAACAGAAAACTACAGGTTCTGGAGTGGATGTGGAAAAATAGGAAACTCCTTCACTGTTGGTGGGAATGTAGAGTGGGGCAGCCTCTGTAGAAGACAGTTTGGTGCAACCTTGAGAAGCTGAATATAGAACTGCCCTATGATCCAGCAATACCATTACTAGGAATATATATTCAGATGAACTGAAAGCAAGGATGCAAACTGACATTTGCACACTGAATGTCACAGCAGCATTATTCACAATTGCTAAAATATGGAACCAGCCCAAGTGTCCATCAACTGATGAATGGATATACAAAAATGTGGTACATATATACAATGGAATATTACTCAGCTGTAAGAAGGAATAAAGTGCTAACACATGGGATAACATGGATGAATCTTGAAGACCGTATGTTGAGTGAAGCAAGCCAGGCATTGAAGGATGAACAGTACATGACCTCACTGATTTGAATTGAGGAAAGTGAGCAGTCTCTGAGAACCATTGTCTGAAAGATAGGTTAAAAAGGGAGAGAAAGAGAAGAGAAGGTTGTGAGCCATCATGCATATGGACATAATCTATGGTAAAGAGATAGAGTATAGTTGCATAGTGAAGGATATGACAGGTGGGTAGTGATATTACTGGGTTTGGTGGTACAGGGTTGACAGGTTTGTAGATTAGGAAGGGTGGGTTGGAATTCCCAGGATTCTGGGGGGAGAGATGGGAGAGGGACCAAATGAACATGGGATTTGTGGGTATGGGGTTGAAAGTGCAGGAGTGGGAATGCTCTTATGGCAATATGACAAGGTAGTGTCACTGGTTTAGGGTATAGGTTGGGGGGGTATTCAGGACGGGGCACATCTGGAGTAGGCTTCTGGAAAGTGTGTGAGTGTTCATCCTGGCATAATGTGTTGTGTCAGGGAGTG